>JAUTBS010028837.1:0-21982 GCA_032361285.1 Aequorea victoria
AATGAGCACATAAAATAGAAGATGGACACATGGCACGCGTTGGGTGATGCTTGGCCTACCTGGGTCCCCTTAGTCACACATGGCACACGCGAGGTGATGACTGGCCTACTTGGAATTTTTGTTGGACCAAGGTGGCGCACGCTATGTCCACCTAGCGCACCCCCGAAACAAGGTGGCACACACTATGTTAACCTAGCATTCCCCCAAAACATGGTGGTGCGCTCTAGGTTGCAGGTGGCAACTGAGGGGTTGGATGGCCTGAGTTAAGCTTGCATTGGCCTATGACTATTTTACCACAACTCTCTCTCGACTCTCTCTCGACCTCTCTCGACTCTCTTCTCATTCTACCTTCATCTTTAATCTTTTCATGGCATCCAACGAGCCGATCGACGATGTGTGCTAATATGGCACGAGCTATGATGGAGGTGGCATGAACTACGAGGCAGACCCAGCACTGACCAACGGCACCCATGTCTTCGGCGTGAACCTATCCACAGAGGTTGCAGCGATGGTGCCGCCGGTGGCAGCTCTGGCAGACGATGCAGGTGGCATCCGTGCCTGATGATTCCTTTTTCGAAAACATTGGCCCATTCAACGAATCTCTTGGTATGTCTTCTTTCTTCTATTTTCTTTACTTTTTATTCAATTTAGCTCTACTTGTATGATAAAACTTAAAAAAAAAAGATCATGGACTTAGATGTATGTACAGGGTAGGACCGAAGCATTGGATGAATGATGTACAAAAATCAAACAATAACTTTGATAGGTGTCTAAATGGACACCTTTTAGCCATTTAAAATACACTATTTAGTTCAATTATTTATTATACTTATGTACTTTTAGCATTTTTAATAATTTCACGTACTTGAGAATGAATGGAAACCACAACGGAGTAAAAGAGCAACAAGATGTTAGAAGCTACACTTATAATTTTAATGAGGAGCTTTGAAGTCAAGTGGTTTAGTGATGAGCCTTCTATGCTTGAGGTCTAAGGTTCAAGTCTTGTGAGATGTATTAGTTGATATATTTTTAAATTTCACAAGAAGTACCAGCGCATTAGCTACACTTATAATTTTAATGAGGAGCTTTGAAGTCAAGTGGTTGTGCAGTCAAAATGGTTTAGTGATGAGTCTTTTATGCTTGAGGTCTAAGGTTCAAGTCTTGTAAGTGGTATTAGTTGATATATTTTTGAACTTCACAAGTCTTGTAAGTTGGTTTGAATCAAATATCATTCGGATGAGATTTCTTCATTAAATGACTTTTGTCATCTTATATCTGAAGTTTTTATATATATGTATTACTTTGAGATAACCAAGGGGAGGATTGAAAAAGAAACTAGAAAGGTTTAAAAAATAGGAGAATTTTGGTCCTAAGTGTTTAAAGAGAAGAAGTTCAAAAGTTCTCAATGGTGGCCATGCTCCAATCCTTGGCAAATCACTCATCCATGAGTGGTTAGACTCTTCTCTCTTAGGGAGGAGATGAAGCTCTAAACAAGTAAATTTAGATTTATGTATTGTTTTGGAATGTATTATTTGAATCTGTGATTGTATAACTTTCATATTCTTAGATTTAGTCCAAGTTTTCAATAAACGAAGTTTTCTACAATATGTGTTTATTTTCTGTGATTTCAAACGCATTGTTATACAATGGTACTATTATGTTGTAATTAAAATTTGAGATAGAATATGCTAAGACGAAGACGAGTCATGCTAATACTTTATCAAAGACGATTCGTACTTAGTTAAGATATTCTATGCCGGATCTTAATTATAATAATATTTTTGATAATCTCGTTAGTGCTTGGAGCCTAAAGAATCAAAATAGATTTAAATAATAATTCCTTAATCAATATATAAATCGTTGTTACGAGTTTAGAGTGGATTCAAAATCCTAAGTCTTCTCACCATTTATCTTCATTTACTTAGCTTAATCTTTATATATCTTATCTCTTAAACAACTCAAATTCATTTTTAGAATTATTGTAAGAATTGATCCAAAGAACTTTATCAACTCAGCCTTCATATTTCTGTGGACCGACACCCTACTTACTACTATTCCATTCGAATAGAGGTTAAGATAGGTTTTTAATTCATTTATAGAAACCTCTTCCGAGGGCGATCAAACTTGAACTTTTAAAATAAAATAGATCGAAACTTTGAAACTTTTGCAATGTTAGGTTTAACTGAACATGCGTATTTTATATATTTTTTGTTTTTCTCTTCTCTTTTTTTGTTTCGTTTTATGCTTTTTTAGATTTTGCTTCTTTTTCTATTATTTATTAAATATTTTATTGTTAGGTTTTTGCATTTTTTTTTCTCTCTTTCTCTTTTTTTTATCCCTAGGTTGCATTTCACGCATTCATACGCGGTAGATTTCTCATTTGTATCCCTACGTGGTAGATTTCTCATTTGTATCCCTAGGTCTTTCATGATTTTCTAGGTGCTGAATTTCTATTTTTTTCCTAGGTTGCGTTTCACGCTTTCCTAGAGAGTGAATTTTGTATTTTTATCCCTAGATTGCGTTTCACACTTCCTAGGAGGTAATTTTCTATTTTTGTCCCTAGGTTGCGTTTCACGCTTTCATAGGGGGTGAATTTTCTATTTTGGTCCATAGGTTGCGTTTCACGCTTCCTATGGGTGATTTTCTCATTTTTGTCCCTAGGTTGCGTTTCACGCTTTCCTAGAGGGTGAATTTCTATTTTTGTCCCTAGGTCGCATACGCTTTCCTAGGGGTGAATTTCTTATTTTTTTCCCTGGGTTGCATTTCACGATTTCCTAGGGGGTGTATTTTCTATTTTTGCCTCCTAGGTTGCGTTTCATGCTTTCCTAGGTGGCGAATTTCTTGATTTTGTCCCTAGGTTGCATTTCACGCTTTTGTTGGGGGTGAATTCTCTTTTTTTACCTCCTAGGTTGCGTTTCATGCTTTTATAGGCGGTGAATTTTTATCTTGGTCCCTGGGTTGCATTTCACGCTTTCCTAGGTTGTGATTTTCTCATTTTTGTCCCTAGGTTGCGTTTCACGCTTTCTTAGGTGGTGAATTTTTTCATTTTTGTCCATAGGTTACATTTCACATTTTCTTAGATCTTTTTTGTTGTTGCTTTATTCTTCCATTCACTTTGTCACTCATCTAATGATTTCTATTATTTTATTTTTTTAGACTGGAGAGAATTCGCGGGGTATTGGAGGCTCCTCCCGTGTTTTGTAGTGGTGCAGAGTCCTCCCTTTAGAGAGTAGAGTTCTTGCCGATGCCTCCGGTTTTGGCCTCTTCATTCCCCTTCTCACGAGCACTCATAATGATAGTGTGCTCACGATAACATTAGTGGAAAGGTGGTGGGACATGACCAACACCTTCCATTTCCCCACTTTTGAGGTGACCCTAACGCCTTTGGATTTTGCTATGATCACCAGGTTCCGAGTGGGCGACGACCCCATCCCTTTTGACCCCAGTATATGGAGGTGCCCGACAGCTCTCCTCTATTTTCTAGCCAGACACTAGCCCAGATGGATCATGGGAGGATCCACTCCTCCTGGATGATTGACACATTCATGGAGTTGGAGTTCTCCGAGATGCGCCACTTTGAGTGGGTAGCCCGGGCCTTCCTTCTCTACTTTTTCAGTGCGATCCTGTTTATGAATAGACAGAACACCATCTATCTCTATTTCTTGGGAGCACTCCACCATTTGAGTCAGGTGTCTTCCTACGACTAGGGTAAAGTAGCACTGATGCCGCTTTACTCAAGCTTGAGGTCCGTGTCCCGAGCCAGGGAGTTTTTTGTGACCAGCTACTAGAGGATATGGGAGGTATGAGCTTGATTACTTTTCTTTTTCTTTCATTTATTTTCATTATTTCTTATTGATTTGGTCTGATATATTTTTTGTTGATCACCCCTTCTCCTTTTTTTACTGCTCTAGACCTATGAGTTCTTAGGATTGCCATCCCCGTTGACCTCCTACCCCGACCCCTCAGTCAATCCTCGGGCAGCGATATGGGGTCATAGTACGCGAGGCAACAAGGATAGGGGAAATGGCTTAACCTCTATCGCCTCACTTTGGATCATCTCTCTCCCGCACAGGTATGTCATTTTTTAGCTTTTATACCTTTTATGCTTTTGTTTTTCGTTAGTCATTTCCCATATATTTTACTCTATGCTTTGTTCACTTTTCAGGTGAATTGGTGAGTTTGTGAGGCAATGGAGAAGTGCGCTGATGCGGATCTGATGACGTGCTGGGAGGTTTCTCGGATAAGGATCTTATTGGAGGGACCATTCTGCCGGGAGTGGTGCTCAGGAGACAAGGTGGCGCAGCAGTCCTTGGGCCCGGATCACTTTTGGGTTCCTTAGCCACCTCCGTTATGCATAAGGGCGATGGACACCATAGCTTAGAGGACGTAGTGGAGGTGATGTATAGCTCCGATGCTGGCGACTTCCTAGCTGAGCGGGATTACACCATCTTTGCTTGTGACCACTTTATGCACCCGATGGACATTCACCCTACTGTGGAGGGACAGCCTCTGGCGTCTTGGGCTCCTCCTCTTGCTAGTGGTCATGCCACTCCTGCCGCGGATCCTGCATCTCCTGACTACCCCTCGCTTCCTCAGAAGGTAGATATGTATGTAGACGAGTGCCAACGTCTTATACCTCTTCCTCCTCCCGAGGTAACGGAGCTACGCCTTGGTGCCAGGGTCCAGTAGGTTCTTCCTGCCTTTCCTTCTTATTTTATCATTTCCATTTTATTATTCTTTTTGTTATATTATTCTGCTTATCTAACACTTTTTCCCTTTTTTTTCTTTATAGGTTTCTCGTCTTTTTGCGGAAGACTGCCTTAACACCATCACCAGCTTGATGATACTGGTGAGGCAGCAGACCTAGATGCTGAGGGATGCGACCCTGTCCCTCCACCTCTCCGCCCTCCTCCTCATCCTCCTCCGACGGTGAGCAATTTTATTTCTATTACCTGTCCTTTTCATTTGCTCATATATATTCTTATGCTGAGACTAAATTTCTCTTCTTTTTTTCTTCTTTTTTTACAGCCTCCCTCTATCAGTCGTGGCCATTCTACCCAAGGTGCTTCTTCATCTTCTCGCGCTATCGGTTCGTCTATTACCGCTTCCTGGGGTTCAGTTCTACGGACTAGAGCTCAGGCATGTTAGATCGACAACGATGATGATGATTATGACTCGGGGAATGCCACCACCTCCGTCTCTTCCATCCCAGAACCTTTGCGCCGCACCATTCATCGCCAGGGATGAGAGTGTCCATTATCTTCTTTTATTTTCTTTATATATTGTACACACACTCTCTTTATATATACATTTTTTGGATGGGTCTTCGTGCCTGATAGATGTTTATTTGACACATTTTGTCAGTTCTCTTTTTTCTCTTTTTTTGTATAAATGCTTTATTGTTATATATGGATAGCTCTTATTCAGATTCTTTTGCATCTTTAAAGTTTAAATGAATGTATGAAATGAATGAAAGTATATAGCGGGGCATAGACCAGAGCGGCTATGTCACTGCCCATAGAGTATAAATACAAGTGGTGACCACTTAGATTTAAATAAGGAAAGAGAATAAAAACTGCTTCCTTTGGCTAAGGTGGCGTTCACCATATATGACATGGCATGCACTATCTATCAGATGATGCTTATGAAAAATGGAAAGAAAGACCTGGTGCAGGCCATGATGAAGTGGCGTGCACTACATTGTAGTTGTACGAAGTGGTGCACGCAAGGTTTAAAGAGGAAAATCATATTTTTCTTCTCACAGTGATGTCTTTCACGGGTCTTCTATATAAAGGAGTTCTCAGCCTTCATCTTACAACCATCTCTTGTGTTTTAGAATGGAACCTCACACTCAAAATCCTCTTTTCTCTTGGATGGATGAGCTCACCAAGATTGAGCAGACCAATTTTGTAAACTTTAGTTTGAATGCTCTCTTTCACCTGAAAGCTGTGAGGATAGATTGGAGCTTTCTGAAGACATCCACCCAACTGTGGGATCCGGTGGCCCATGTATTTAGATTCGGAGATGAAAAACTTTGCCTTACTATTGAGGAGTTTGAGAATATCTTACATCTTTTCCCTCAGGAGAAAATTTTGATCCACACCTCTCTGATGAGTCCAAAGAAACATTTAAGGGAATTATGTGGGTTGGGCAGTAGTGATGCTTCTGTCATTCTGTATGGAGGGGTTCTTGACATATCCCGACTAGTGGCCACTTTCTCCCTTCTGGCTCTCTTTTTGACTTTTCTTTTCATTCTTACCGCCGCTATTCCTTATGCATTTGTCTCTTGGAACACTTTCTCCTTTCCCCAGGCAGTGATGATATCAGTGCCACTTTGGTACATATAGCTTTTCAGGTAAAAGAGGGAAGGAACTTTATACCACTAGTTTTGGCCGAGACTCTCATTGGCTTGGATGCCATTCACTCTGGTGTTTCTCCTGTCTTTACGGGAAGTCCATTGCTCCTTCAGGTATCTCTCAAAACTATCATTTTTCAGTATTTCTTTTAATTCTTCCGCTCAACTCTCCTTTTTTTTCTGTGTTTCTCTTAATATTTCTGCTCAGCTCTACTTTTCTTGTATTTCTCTCAATTTTTCTGCCCAACTCTCCTTTTTTGGTATCTCTCAGATTTGGTTGATGGAAAAGGTGAACGTTCTTAAGCAATCATTGGCTGGGGTCTATACTTCAAAACCTTTCTACAGAGAAGGGCATATCGTCACTGTACTACAATGTCTGAGTGGTGGGGTTTTTTGGTGCCCTGACTAGCGAGGAAATCTATTGGCATTGTCCCTGGTGGATGGTTCCCACAGCGACGGTCATGACTAAGGAGTATCCTAGCATCTTGCTTGTGGGCTTGAGATTGACTACTTTCTAGCTCCTCCATCGTATCCTACGTCAGTTTGGTCAACCTCAAATGCGATCTTTGACGATGGTGTATTATATGATCACCTCCCCTCATTAGACCCATCTTCTTGAGCATTATCAATAGTTTTGGACATTTTGGATGAGGATTCCAACTCAAGAGATCTCTGAGTACAGTCTTTCTGATGAATACAAAGCATAGCTGAAAAGAGAGATAACTGAAAAGAGAGGTAAAACGCAAAGCGAAAGAAGACAACGATTCAAGAAGAAGGTGGACCTGACCTAGTTACTCTTGTTTTATTTCCATTATCATGTTGTTTTCTTTCCTTTCTTTTTTTAAAAAAAAAAGACTTAGAATTTGCGCTTTTTTCCTTTTCATGTATGAGCTTGAATCGTTAAAACTGAGTAATGAGAATCTTTCCCTTTTCTGATCTTTGATCTTTTCATGTTGTTTATTTGATTTTTTCTTTTGACATATAACGAAATTATTCAAAGGATTTTAAAGGGGCCTTCACATTGGATCATAATCGACTGGAAGGGTTAAAGATGAAACATTTAAGAAGGTTATGTTTTCCCATTTAAAAGATATTTATGAGCAAAGGTTTGAGCCGAACTTCAGACTAAAGTTGCCTACGTATCCCAAAGAAAAGGAATCAGGCCATAACGTAGTTTCGGTGAAGTTCGAAACTCTGGTTTTAACACTCTTTTTTTTTCAATGCCCTTATTTTTACTAAAGCTTCCCTTTCAGGTTTTCGACCTTACGGGCTACTCTACCTTTTGCCTGGACTGCCGTTTTATCGGCTTTCAACCCAGTGAGCCTCTCTTATCATTATCTTCCTTTTCTTATATATTACTTTTTTTGGGTAATATTTCTTGAGTTGGTCCAAATTGGTTGGGGTGTTGAAAGTGTTTTCATCCAGATTCGTGATAATAACGACTCTTCCCGTCATAATGGCTTTAATTATGTACGGCCTGACCCAATTTGGTTTAAACTTTTTTCTTGGGTCAAATATGGGGGCTTGAATTTCTTTGAGCACTAGATTCCCTTTCTTGAGGTTTCAGACCTTAACCTTCTTGTTAAGCGCCTGTGCTATCCTTTTTTGATAGCCTTGGACATGAAAGAGTGTCTTGAGTCTCCTTTCGTCGAACAAAAACAAATCTTCAAAATGATCCCTCTACCAATTTGTTTTTGGAACATCGCATTCAGTTATTACCCTTAGAGAGAGAAATCTCCAGTTCTATGGGTAGAACTGCATCTTTCCCATATACTAAAGAGTACGAGGTGGCTCCTGTCGAGGTTCGAATCGATGTTCTGTAACCCCAAAGCGCGAACGATAACTTTTTTGGCCAATCCTTGCTTGCTTCTATGGTCCTTTATAGGATCCTCTTGATATTCTTATTGGCTGCCTCCACTGCTCCGTTAGTCTGTGGTCTGTACGGGGATGAGTTGTGCACGATTATTTTGTATTTCTCCAACAAGTTAAGTACTTCACCTTAGAAATGGGATCCAATATCTAATATTAGTTCTTGGGGAACGCCATATCGGTATATGATGTTATGTTTGATAAACTTAGCCATGTGAAATGCTTTGAGGATTGAAAAAGAAACAGCCTCGACTCATTTGGTGAAATAGTCAATGACTACTATAATGAATTTGTGTTCGTTCGAAGCCTTTGGTGTGACTTTACCGATAATGTTAATTTCCCAGACTAAAAATGGCCAAGGGAACGTCATACTATATAACTCTAATGGTGGAACGTGTACTAGATTTGCATAAATCTGGCATTTGTGGCATCTTTTGACGAACTTAACACAGTCTGTTTCCATGGTCATTCAGAAGTAGATCCTTTTAGCCAGCATTATCCCATTCATGTGTGGCCTACGGACTCATCCGTGTACTCTTACAATTTCTTGACCCTCTTCTTCTGTTACATAAAGCTTGTTTACCCCAAGATAAGCTCATTTATATAGCTTTCTGCTACAGATGACGAATTGTGTTGCTAGCCTTCTTATTACTCTCTTATCCTTTTCACTTGCATTATCTGGGCATTTTCCTTCATTTATGAGATTCCAGATATTGTGATGCCAGGGCGAACCATCTCCGACTTCTTATTCTAGGGTTGCGACTTCATATGCTCTCATACTCCTCTGTTCAATTAGCAAATGTCTCATTCTATCCTTTAGGGGTATGTCGATCATGGAGGCTAGGGTGGCAAGGGCATTGAAAAATTTGTTTTGAATCCTGGATACGTGGAAAAAAATTATCGTCTTGAAATTAGGAACCAATCTGTCTAGCTCTTGGAGGTACGACATCAAATTCTCTTTCTTAAATTTTCATTTTTCATTGGCTTGGGAGATGACCAAGGCAGAATCATCGACTACTTCTAATTTCTTGGCTCCTAACTATAAAGTAGCTTCCATTCCAGTAATACACACCTCGTATTCGTCTTGATTGTTGGTGACCTCAAAACTCAACTTATAGGCCAACAAAATGTGCAAATCGTCTGGGGTGATTAGAAAAATTCCGATTCCATAACCATACTGGTTTGAGGTACCTTCAAAATATAAAGTTCATAGCCCATTCTCCTCCTTCATCACATATTTATCGAAAAATCAAAATTCTAAATCTTCTTCTCTCTCAATTGGTTGATCGACTAAGAATTCTGCTACGGCTATTCCTTTTACCGATTTCCTAATTTTATGGTTTAATTTGAACTTGGCCAAAAAGAGCATCCATCGGGCCAATCTTCCTATTAACGCGAGTTTTTCAAACAGATACTTGACCGGGTCCATTCTAGAAATCAACACTATTAGGTATGCTAGCATGTAGTGTCGTAACTTCTTCGATGACCATACCAGGGCCTAACAAGTTTTCTCCAGTTGTGTGTATCAAACTTCACATTCTGTCATTTTCTTGCTCAAGTAGTACATAGCATTTTCTTCACCGTTGTCCCCTTCTTGTGCCAGCATGCATCCCATGGCAGAGTCGTTTACTGATACGTACAAAACCAACGGCTTGCCTGGTTCTGGAAGGGAAAGTATCAGAGTCTTTTGCAAGTATCCTTGGATGGATTCAAAGGCATTTTGGCAATGTTGGTCCCATTGGAATCTTGTGTTCTTTATGAGAATTCAAAAAAGGGTTCACAAGTCGTAGTTAGCTTTGAAATGACGTGACTAATGAACTGAATCTTTTCAAGGAATCCTCTAACCACTTTTTTCGTTCTTCAGGGAGACATTTCTAAAAGTGACTTCATCTTAGAAGGGTCTATATCTATTTTTGTTTGGATGATGATGAATTCTAACATTTTTTCTGCGGTAACCCCAAATGCACACTTCTGCGGATTTAGCCTCATCTAGTACTTCCGAATCCTCTCAAAGAATTTTCCTAAATGTGGAATATGTCCTTCACGGTCCTTGGATTTAATGATCATGTCATTGACATATACCTTAACTTCTTTGTGTAACATGTCATGAAGTAACGTCGTTGCGGCGCGTTAGTACGTGGCTCTTGCATTCTTCAGACTAAAATGCATAACTCGATAACAATATATTTTCCACAGCATGGTGAATGTAGTCTTTTCTTTATTTTTGGGGACCATAAAGATTTGGTTGTATCTGGAGAACACATCTATGAAAGAGAGCAAGACATGGCAAGCAGTGTTGTCTACTAGGACGTATATATGTGGCAAAAGGAAGTCATCTTTTGGACTTACTTTGTTGAGATCTCAAAAGTTAACACAAACTCGAATGAGACTGTCTTTATTTGGTACAAGGACAATGTTAGTCACCCACTCGGGGTATTCTGTCTGCATTTACTTGCATCTCTTATTCTTTTTCAATTAAAAATTGATGTCTTGGGGAACAGCCCCATCAAAAATATTTCCAGAGTCAGAAATCATGCATTCAAGTAGAAGTACAACATAGTAACCAAAAAAGTCTCGTTTCATTATTATCGGCAGCAAGAGTTACAAATAGAAGACCGAGGCACCCTAACAGATGGGTACCCGAGAGACTCACCACTAGACTTCGGACCTACAGACACAGACGAGTCTGACTCGTACTCTGGCCCACTATCTACCATACTCATGACATTATACTCATATGCCCAATGATTGATTATAACATCTCATTCCTTGACTATTATTTTGGAACAATCGGCTGGCGCGCCGTTGCCTAACATCGCAACTACTTTCGTCTCCTCCTGTTAAAACCTCTCTTTCTTTGAAGGGCAGCCCCAACGCTGATTCCCCCAGGTTCTCAACCCAGTCTTGCTCATGTACTTCTTTTGTTTCACCCTCATCCTCCGTCTCATCCTCTCTGTCACTGTGTATCAGTTGATGCTGGAAAAATATCTCCAACCCTGACATTCTCTGCCCTGATTCTTCTTCTATCCATGGTTTCGGAAAGCTACAGAATGGGAAGACCTCACCCTCCTTGACAAACTATCTATTCAAAGGTTCATAAGCCGACATCGGGGTCATGTACTCTTTCCCACTTCTCTTGGCCTTTGCCTTATTCTGTGCTTCTGCCGCCTTCTCGACATAATCCTGAGCTATGGGCTTGTATCCCTGCCCGAAGGTATGGCAATTACTTTGAAAACTTAATGACTCAATTCTGTTATGCTAACCTTTCTCGAGTCCTAGGGCTAGGAAGTATGGCATCTTGCCCATCATGGTCACTGCCTGAGGTTTTATGTACAACTGTTCTCCTATCATCAGAGTTTGGATGGCATCTGACTCGTCAAAGTTGAATCTGCTTAGGATCAGGTCTTCCTCTCTATGTTATATTTTCAGTAAATATGTGTTATTTCTGATTGGCGACTGGATGTTTGACTCTCAAAAAATGGTTAAAACGATCTCGTCTCTTACCATTTTAACTTTCTGGTGAAGGGTGGATCGGGCTGCTTGCACAGCGGGATCGTGTAGTCCTGGTTGGCCCAGTAACAAGTTGAAAGAGGTTGGCATATCCAGTACATGGAACTCTATCTCGCTCTCCGTTGGTCTAATGGAAAATGTAAATTTGACCACCCCCAGTACATTCCTGCAGGTGTTGTCACAAGCTCGTACTTGGGTAGTCAGCATAAAATCTTACTCCTGGAGCCTGAGACAATGCATTATTTTGAGTAGGCAGACATTCAATGCTGACCCATTATCAATTAGTACCACATGCACCCATTTTCATAGGCACTTTACTGTCAGATGGAAAGGCTTGTTGTGTAGGAGCCCTTCAACCGATAGATCTTTTTCAGTGAAGGCAATAACATTGGTCAGTCGAGCGGGAGCTACCATGCTTACTAGTTGTTCAGGGGTGGTGTCTATGGGGATGTTTGATTTACTTAAATCTCTCAGAACCACTTATCTGTGGTAGTGGGATGCCATTTGTAGCCCCTAAATGCTCAGATTAGCCTGGATTTTCTCGAGCTGCTTTAGTATGGCGTCATCCTCTTCCCTGGTTTCCACTGTCTGCTGACTAGCCTCACCTTTCTCTAAGTGCATCGGTTTGAAGTGCCTCCCACTTCTTGTTAGATGTTCAACTTCTTCCTGCTAATACCATAACCCAACCCATGGGTCCATAACGGTCTCAATTTTTGACAGGTTCATCCCCTCGAACCCCCATAGGTCATCTTGCTCCAAATTTTCCTTTCCTTTATCAATTATCACAGGGTCTTCGTAAGCCCATAGGTCTTCTTCTTTAGTTGAACTCTTTGCTTTCTCTGCTGTTGTTTCTTGCTTGCTAATCTCTCTTACAGCCCACAGTTCCTCTTCTACCCAATTATTGTTAAGCTTTGAGTAGTCCCAAATATCATCCTCCAGAATGAAAAGGTCCAAGATGTTTTTCTCTTCCTCAGAATTGATATTCTGGTCAGCACTCTGTTGGTTTTTGTTTTCCTTTCAGCTTTCTTTTGTGGTTCCTCCGTTGGCGGACCCAATCTCTATTGTGTTTTTTGCTTTCTTATTTTCATCTCTTCCCACTCCCTTATTCGGTTCCTGGTCTTTCCCAGACTTGATTTCAGATTCATCTTCTAATTCTCCCTCTACTTCTTCTTCTAGTTCTTTCTTCGGTTCTTTTTCATGTTCTTCCTTTGATTCTTCCCCACTGTTTTCTTTAGGTTCATCCTCTGATTCTTTTTTTGATTCTTTTTCTTCTGATTCCTCTTTCAGTTTTTCCTCTAATTCTTTTGATTATTCCTCGCTATTTTTTTGGTTCCTCTGGTTATTCTTCTGATTCTTCTTTGGATTCTTCCTCTAATTATTCCTCTTCTGGTTCTTCTTCGGGTTCTTCCTCTGATTCCTATGATTATTCCTCTCCTGATTCTTCTTATGTGTCTTTTTCCTCACTGTTTTCTGATTGGACGCCGTAGGTACAAATGTTCTCCTCATCAGGATCACTTCATCCCCCACTTTCTTCTGTTTGGTTATCTATTTTCTCATTTTTGATTCATCTGAGGAGAGCCAACCATTGTTACCTGTGACCACATTTGGGTCATAGAAGGCGAATTCCACATGCACCTCATTGTTCTCGACCATATTATTCCACTCTTCCATCAGTTCCTCTGCTTCCTCAACTTCTTCCAGTGTGTTTTCTTCTACATACAAGGTTTCCTTAGCATCGAGGGAGCATAAGGAATTCTCTTTCAAGATAGGTGGATTTAGTCTGACGACTGCCTCTAGGAAAATGTAGATACTGGGGTCATAGTAAGCCGTGATGGTATGGATACAATTCAGATTTTGAGGGGGTGGAATCATACAATTTGGCAAGGGGTTGGTGGTTACTTTGGGTTTGACTGCAGTTGGGGGTGGAATCACCTTGTTGTCGATGAGATATTGGATCTCATACCGAAGAATCAAACAGTTATTAATTGAATGCCCATGCCCCTAATGGAAGGCCCAAAATAGCACATGATTATACCTGGGTGGAAGTGAATCAGGGAAGGAGTTGGATTAAGAGGCTTTAGGTGTCCTCTCTCCATCAGTTCGGTGAACAAGATGGAGAGTGGCACGCTTAATTGGGTAAATGCCCTTTTTTGGATTCTAGGTGGAAAAGGGCGATCGGCCTGGCCTGGTTACAGGTTAAGAAGGTTGACCTTCGCAACTGTCGCTATAGAGTTGTTGTTGTTATGGGATGGGTTATTACTGGTTTGATTGGTTGGATAGTTGCTTTGGAATGGCCTCATGGGTTTCTAATTTTGGCTGCCTTCTCCTTTCTCAATGTCTCCAGTTTGGATGGCATCTTCAATCTGCATTCCTGCATCAAACAACTGCTCAAAATTCGTGAGCATCAGGTATTTCTTAAACCGTGCCTGCAAGTTCTTCACCACCATCCTGACTTATTCCTTCTCTGCTGCCCTATTGGTCATTTTCGCGGTCTTTTTCCTCCAGAGGGGCAAGAAGTCCACAAAGGCCTCCTTGACATCTTGCTTTGTGGTTTCTAGCTCTCAAGCTATCACATCTAACTCGACGTTATAGATGTACTATTCGACGAAGGTGGTGGCAATATCTTTCCAAGTCCTGGTCTTGGTGGCCTCCAAAGATAGGAACTACCGATGGGCTGCCCCTGACAGAGATCTATGGAATAGTTGCACCTTTAGTTGGTCATTAATTTCCATGAGAGATAGAGTACCGACATACATCCGTAGGTGGATCTGGTAATCCCCAGTGCCATCAAACTTCTTCATGTCCGACATCTTAAATTTATCCGGGAGCTTAGCATTAGGGTAGAGGCAAAGGCCTCTGATGTCCAACATGTATTCATCCACCCATTTTACTTTCCTCAACACCTTCTCCAGTTTGTCAATTTTCTCAGCTAGTAGGGCCTCTCGAGCAAAGGTAGGGTCTACCAAACTACTGCAAGTGCAACAGCGACGGGTCTAACTACCGGTAATAATCTCGTGTCATGCTGATGGTCTTCCCAGAGGGGATCATCGGCCATCCCATCCTGTGGGCCTTATTCTCCCATACGTGGAACCTGATTAACCTAAAGGGCCCGAATCTCTTCCTGGCACTGAGCCTGGGCTTGAGTCTAATTATTGAGTGTGAGGGTCATGCCCTCCATAGCCCTTTGCATTTCTAGCAGGGCTCTTATTAGGGCAGCATTGGCATTATCCTCTACCAATGGTATATTTTGTGAATCATGGTCAACACTTTGAAGTCATTCACCCAGAGATCTGATCCAGATATGTGTCAACTCAATCTTCGATGGAGCAATGGTAAGTCTCTAGAACATCTGCAATATAGAAAAGAGAGGAAAGAGCATCAGAGCAGGATTCGACATCACTAAGGTTTGGGGCAACGTCGCACAAAAAGAGCATCCTAAGGTAAAGAACATGGAACTACGTACGAGTAACACACACTAGTGTTTTTGTTTTTTTATGTAAGGGGAGACAACCAACACAAAGAGCGGGTTCCAGAACGGTGAGCTTTTATAGGCTCGGGATGATCTCACATGAAAGAAGGATATATGAGCATGCGAACGACGGGTATCCGACCTTAGGTGAGAAAGAAGGCATCGGGACAAATCCCAATGACCATGCAGCTCTTGACGACCTCAGAAAAAAAATCCTGACTGATAGAACCAGAAGGCAGGTCACAACGACCCAGCTTAAAGACAAAAGAAAAACATCGGGTCTCGGCCCAAGGACGTAGGAACTCGAGGCTTCCTTGGAAGGTCCCGGGTGATGGAAATAGGGTGTGGATGATAAAAAAATGGCTTAAAACAAAAAAGAAGACGTCAAGCCTCAGTTTGACAACAAATGAACTTGGGACTTTCCTAAGAAGGTCCATCGCGAGAGAAAAAGGGTGCGGGTGATAAAACTCATCTTAAAACAAAAAGAAGACATCGAGCCTCGGCCCAACGATGAAGGAACTCGGGACTTCCCTCGAAAGGTCCCGGGTTAGAGGAAAATGGTGCGGGTGATAAAATTTGGGTTAAAACAAAAAGAAGACGTTGAGACTCGACCCAATAAGAAGGAACTTAGGACTTTCCTCAGAAGGTCAAGGGAAAGAGAAAAAGCGTGCAAGTGATAAAACCCATCTTAAAACAAAAAAAAAGTCGTTGAGCCTCGGCCCAACGATGAAGGAACTCGGGACTTTCCTCGAAAGGTCCCGGGCAAAAGAAAAAGGGTGCGGGTGAAAAAACCCAGCTTAAAAAAGAAGAAGAAGACATTGAGCCTCGGCCCGATAATAAAGGAACTCAGGAATTTCCTCAGAAGGTCCCAGGTGAGAGAACAAGGGTGTGAGTGCTAAAACCTAACATAGAATAAAAATAAGACATCGAGTCTCGGCCCAACGACAAATGAACTTGGGCTTTCCTCGGAAGGTACCGAGTGAGAGAACAAGGGTGCGGGTGATAAAAACCCTGCTTAAAATAAAAAGAAAAGGTCAAGCCTTGACCCAACGACGAAGGAACTCAGGACTTTCCTCGTAAGGTCCTGGGCGAGAGAAAAAGGATGCGGGTGATAAAACCCGGCATAAAATAAAAAGAAGACATTGAGCCTCGGCCAGACGATGAAGGAACTTGGGACTTTCCTCAGAAGGTCCCAGGTGACAGAAAAAGGGTACGGGTGATAAAACATGGCTTAGAATAAAAAGAAGACATCGAACCTCGGCCCAACGACGAATGAACTCAGGACTTTCCTCAAAAGGTCTTGAGTGAAGGAAGAAGGGCGGCTGATAAAACCTGGTTTAGAATAAAAAGAATGTGTCGAGCCTTGGTCTAACAGTGAAGGAACTTGAGACTTTCCTCGAAAGGTCCCAGGCCAGGGAAAAAGGGTGCGTGTGAAAAAACATGGCTTAAAACAAAAATAAGATGTCAAGCCTTGACCCAACAACGAAGGAACTCAGGACTTTCCTCAGAAGGTCCCGGGTGAGACAAAAAGGGTGGAGCTGATAAAACCCAGATTGAAACAAAAAGAAAACATTGAGCCTCAGCCCAACGATGAAGGAACTCAGGACTTTCCTCGGATGGTCCTATGTGAGAGAGAAAAGGATGCAGGTGATAAAACCCGGCTTAGAATAAAAAGAAGACATCGAGCCTCGGCCCAACGACGAATGAACTCGGGACTTTCATCGGAAGGTCCCGCGTGAGAGAAGAAGGGTGCGGGTGATAAAACCCAGCTTAGAATATAAAGAATATGTCGAGCCTCGGCCCAATGACGAAGGAACTCGGGACTTTCCTCGAAAGGTCTCGGGCGAGAGAAAAAGAGTGCGGGTGAAAAAACCCAGCTTAAAACAAAAAGAAGACATTGAGCCTCGGCCCAACAAAAAAAGAACTCGAGACTTTCATTGGAAAGTCCTGGGCGAGAGAAAAGGGGTGCGGGTGATAAAACTCAGCTTAAAATAAAAAGAAGACGTCGAGCCTCAGTCCAACGGCGAAGGAACTTGGGACTTTCCTCGAATGGTCCTGGATGAGAGAAAAAAGGTGTGGGTGATAAAACCCAACTTAAAACAAAAAGAAGACGTCGAGCCTCGGCCCAATGATGAAAGAACTAGAGACTTTTCTCGGAAGGTCTCGGGAAAGAGAAAAAGGGTGCGGGTAAAAAAACATGACTTAAAACAAAAAGAAGACATCGGGACTTGGACCAACAATGAAGAAACTTGAGACTTTCCTCGAAAGGTCCCGGGCGAGAGAAAAAGAGTGCATGTGATAAAACTGGACTTAAACAAAAAGAACGTCTACACTAATCAATCAAAAGCAAACATCAAAATAAAGCACATAATCTTACAAGGTCTTTGTCCTAAAGGGAAGGTTATAAGAAAGTATATGTAATAGGAGGTGAGCCTGGTAGCCAGTAACCGAGTACCTTCTGAATAGAGTCAAACAGTACAGAATAATTCCTTTTGTCATATCCAAAGGGGCATACGGCTAGGAGACTTGCCTACTTCCCCCACATAGCCCCGAGATAGTAAACCGTTAGGGTGTCGACTAGGCTAAGCATTTGGCTAATTTTATTTTTCCCTTTATTCTTTTGTTTTGAAAAAGTAACCTTTGAAAACGGAAGAAAAGAGATAGAAAATAATGCAATGCAAATGCGAATACTAATGAAAAATCTAAGACAAGAACATTGAAGTGCTTTCGAGTTTAGCTCGCTTTCTTAAGTACTTTCCCAAGGAAGTCGACACTGTGAGGAACCCTCTTGAAAAATGTGTGGCTCTTTTTTGTGTAAAAATGCTCTCGGTTTTTATTTTAAAGAAAGTTTGTTTTATAATTTGAAAAGGGGGCTCCTCCAATGCGTCCGTGTTAAAAGCCGCACAATTGGAGTCGGCACTTGGTTTTTAATGATAAACTAAGAAAAAAGAAAACTTCAAGGTACTAGTCCGTCATCACCAGAGATAATGGCTCGGGAGCTAAGGTACAAGAAGGGAAGGTGTTAGGAAACCCTCTCACCCGACCAAAAAGGTCAGCCTCTACTCATCACTTATGTGTTCTTGTCTTAAAATTTTCAAAAGTAACATATATAGAATGAGAGTTGGAGAGAGATCAATCAAAATCAAACAATGAAACAAAAAGTATAACCTAAAACTAAGAGGTTTTCTAAGAATACTTGCATTTACCATCATGACAAAAAGAGAGATGGCATCACAAAACAACACATGACATATAGGAAAATGATCACAATAGAGGCATGCTGACAGAAAAAAAACATATGAAAAAGCTTACTAGAAATTAACTAGGCTATGGGTAGGTGGCACACGCCACCTATCAACATGGTGCATGCCACCTCACATGGCGCACGCCACTATTGCATAGTCCGTGCGTCACATTTGAAGACCAGAAAGCTACTATTTTGATGAATAGAGCGTGTTTATGTGCAGAATATTTTAAAATGGGAGGAAAACATGAACATGATATTTTCAAGTAGCAATTTTTCATGAGGGATAATCCATGATTCTATCCTACATTTCATGCATTCTATGTTGATCATTGGGAAATATGATGAAAATTAGCTAAAGGACAAGTAATACTAAAAACATAAATGACATGCATTTACAGAACAAAAAGGATATTAGGTGGGACAAAATAGATGAGACTCACTGACAAAAATGACTCGTGCCGTGTCCAAAGTGGCGTGCGCCACTTGGAGACATGGCTTGCGCTACCTAAGGTGGCGCACGCCATATTGCAAATCTCAAAAACTTTTGTTTTCACAGAAATAGCGTCGTCGATGTATGTGTTACTCGAAATGAAAAAAAAAAAGAAACGGGGAGGATTAGACAAACAGTGACCTCCCCATTATTAAAAAAGAAAAAAAAAACCTGACTTACTGAAAATGACGATGAATGTAGAATCATGGGCAATGCACGATTGCTATCCGAGCGTCTCCTCAATACGTTGCGTCTTCTTCCAAAGAACTATCCGTACGACCTTGATTCTTCACAATTTGGCTCGTATAGGAGAACTCGGGTAGTGTATCGGATGGTTAAGTGTTAGATAGGTCGGTATTTTGACAGAGTATCGACATTTCAGAATCCATAAAACGGCTAAGGTATGTCATTATTTATAGGAATTCATGCATGACAGCTGACCAATGGCATGGTAACAGGTCGAGGGAATAGAATGTTCCTCTGGAGATGGTGTGCGCTACCTTTGAGGGTGGCGTGCACCAAGTTGAAAGTGGTGAGCGTCTGGTTGTAGATGTTGGAGGTGACGTGTGTCATATTAACAAGGCGCGTGGTTATGGTTTTGAAAAGTGATGGCTCGTGCTAATTCAGAAAAGATGGTGTGCGCTACTTTGAGGTGGCGTACGCCTAGTTAAAAAGGTTGCAATGAATGTATTTTTGGGTATTTTGGGTATATTAGGGTATTTTGGGGTGTATTGTGATGTTTCCTTGACTCTTGTGATCGTACAAAGTTTCATTCGACATGATTTGTGCATATAGTCATCATTGGAGATGGACCAGATAAGCATAATGCTCGGTTTAATCAAGATTGGGGTGTCTATACGTACCGAGTGGGAAGGTGTTAGGCACCCACTCATCCTAACCTCATGGTTAGTCTCTACTCGTCACTATCAGTTCTAAATGACATGACTAGGTAGGCTCACGTTCAAAAGTATTTTAGAACAAACAAGAGGGTCGTAGCCATACTTTCGTATCAAGCATGCAGAAAGTGAAAAATAAAGCACACTATTTAAAAATAGGATCCCAGAGATTCATAACCATTTATCACTTTCTGGATAATCGAAAACAATCCTTAGGTTCCTATCTACGCTACTTACCTAATGACTAACATAACAATCATTCAAGTAACCTATAAGCTCAACCAGAATGGTGCTCGTGTGCAAGTTCATTTCAATAATCTATTGTTAAACTAAGTGGGGACTCTAACCTCATGGTACTATATTCTTTTGTGCACTAAATTACATGCTACTAGATTAAAAGAATGATAAATCCTAACATGGCATCTGTCATAGTATTTATTCAAAATTAATATTCTAGCATGCAAAATATCTTTTAGACGACAATTTTGAAAAGCTCTCAAAAAAATATACATTTTTGACATATAATGTCAAAATAGTTTTTTTTGGGCCCAGAATACCCCGGAATTGGCCTGAAACAGGGCTAGACAGACCGGTTTTGAAAATCAACTAAATTTTAAAATTTTTTAAAAAAGGTGGGCAAAAATCCTAAGGTCCATAAATATTATAAAAAAAAAATTTGGTCCATGAAACATGCAAATGAGCCACATGGAGGCCTCGCTTTGAAAACATATGTTCTTTGTAGAAACGTCGTGAAAATGAATCGTGCGACGATCGAAACGGATTGAAAATGGACATGTTGAATTCATAAAAATACGTAATAGATATGATAAACATGATTTCATAATAGAAAAGCGTGAAATTTGGTGAAAAATCGATCGTGCGTTAAAACGAACACCCGGAAGGTTTTTCATGCAAACATGGAAATGATTTATGAAAATGAATGTAAACGATATAGAATATCTTAAAAATAATTAATATATTAGATCTCGGCCATAGGTATTTTGCAAATTACATTTTTAAAAAAATATTCATGTGGATGGCCCCTGAACCCACATGGATCCGGCGTCGTAAATCGACGGCCCTCTTACAGCTACGTGGCTACGTACGATGTATGAAATAAAATATTATTATAACTATGAAAAGTGAAAAATAAAAGGGTATGGGTACTTACCTTGACCCCTAGATCACCGATTAGTCTGGCACGGCCTCAGGTATATGATCTTTACATTCGAACTCAGAAACCACATTCTCGAACTCGCCGGCACTCGTAAACGCTCAAAGCTCGTATGGAAATCAAAAGACTAGAAGGAAAAAAACTCGAATGAGGCTTACCGAATCAAATCTCTATGAACTCCTCTCCTGGATGGGATTCCACAGCATCGTAGCGTTTCGGTTCGAGTCTTATTCAGAGACTTGATTGTACTCGAATTCTTATTCGACTTTTTTTTTTAAACTTGAGGAGAAGAACTCTATATATTGGGGTTTAGGACAGCTATATTTTGGCTAAAAATGAACTGATAGGATCAGATGACAAAGTCCGACCAGTCAGAAAGAGTCCCGGGTTAGGAAGAAATCGTTTGGGCCAGGACTCTACCTAGAGGGTCGGTCCAGCCATATTGGATTTTCCCTTAAGGCCGGTCAGGCCATATTGGATTTTCCCCTAAGTCCGGTCCCTCCATGGGGCCTTGGCCCACTCTCAGGGCCCGTCCATCCCTCCTGGCTTGAGCGTCGATGGTGGGTCCGACCATTGGGGCTTTTCAAGGGCTATTTCAATCTTTTAAAGGGGTTTGAACATTCGGGAAGCAGAAGAGGATCGTCAACCTTCAAAACATGAAACTAATGATTAGAAATTCATTTTTAAAATTTTTAGTTTGACAGAAAATAAGATTTAATGGAGGGTAAAAACACCTTTTGAAGAGATTTGATTGAGAAATGATTAGAACGGAGTCTAAGGGCATCCTGAAAAGTAAAGAAGGCTCGTCCAAATTCTTGAATCTTTAAACTAGAGGGTTTAAAATATATGTAAAACCCAAGAATTTTAAATAATAAATTATCTAATTTAAATAATTTATGAGGAAAACTTAATTAAATTACTAGATATTCTGAATTTTTAATGCATTAACCAATAAAGAATAAAAATGTAATA
>JAUTBS010028838.1:0-14175 GCA_032361285.1 Aequorea victoria
TCATTTAACTTTATGTTGCTATGCCTTTAAAAAAGTGCACTCATAAAAACTTTTTCGGGTTGTGTTTCTTTACGAGCTTGAACAAGCGATCTGTGGCTTTTTCAACATATTAGGAACTAACACAATAAGATCAAGTGTTGAAAGTTTATCCCTTAGAATTTCATCATTTCTCCATTTTACCTATCAAGGCTCACCTAGATCCTTCAATTTCCACGAGAACAGAAAGAGTTCCTCTGTTGATTGATATACATATTATGTCCCTAGTATCTCTTTTTCATCCATGCCCATATTTTCATGTAAGACCTCATATTTTTGAGTCGGGGGCTTTCCATTACTTCACGAATCGTTATGCTTCCATCATAAGGTATATAAGAACTGGTAGTTTCATGCCCCTCATTCCTCTTTATGCTTCCGTCAAAAGGTGTACAAAAATCGGTGAATTCACGATCCTTGTTCCATGCGATTTCATGGTTCGAACAATACTGTATATGATTCATACCGCTTGTCCTGCACTGGTTCTCGCTATCTTAATGCAAATGTATGCCTCTAGCTTTCAATCATAGCGTGTTTTTGAGTATGCTCTTCTCATGTTTATGATTCTTATTACTAAGCCATATTTCTCAGTCTGAAAGGACTTTGTTTAGGATCGTAATGAAGGCCATGGTTAGGGTTTAAGAAATGAAGGAAAAAATGCTCAAACAAGAATGCATTTCTAGGGCTTTTAAAAGTTAGCAACTGTCTTTCATATCTTGTTTGTTCTTAGTTTCAACCTTGTTTGGTTGAAGACTTTTCTTCTTCTTACTGTCTACCCATTTTCGTACTTTCTCATTACTTTTCTTTTCTTTCCTTCATTTTCTTTTCTCCCCTTATGTTAATTTTACCCGGTGTTTCTTTCGTTCTGTCTTTTCTTATTCATTCCATTTTTCTTTTATTTTCCTTCCCCAATCCTTTCTCCTTCTTTTCATTTTCCCCAGTGTGGGGGATGACTGACTAACAGAGTTTTGAAAGAAAATTTTGTAAGCTCAACGGGGTTGGCAAGAGATATTTGTAAAACATATGGAGAGTGGAAATGATGGCATTTCTTCACTTTAAATCGCATGTAATTATCCAAACACATGATGAAGCAGACTCTCATGCTCGCTTTCACTAAACTAGTTTTCACCTTTCTTTTGTAAGTGACGAGCCTTGTGGACAAAAATGTTGCCATGATTTGAGTCTTTTTTTTTAACTCTAATTTTTGTCTAGACCGCCCTTTCGAGTTTTCAGCCTACCGAGCTTCTTTTTTTAACTTTTTTCTAGATCGCCCTCTCGGGTTTTCAGCCTATCGAGCTTTTTTTCTTCTTTAATAAAAAATCATGCGTCCAACGAACTCACGACATTTGATGGCATTGTGAAATTTCTTCCTCTGACAATTGATGGCATGATTCCAAACTCAAGACTGATCTTTATGGGAGAGGCTTCCACGTGTTCCCGTTAGCAAATCTAACAACCATTGGTATTGCTCAAAAATATTTCATGGATTTAACTTTTGATCTCATGGGTATTCCCTTCAATACTTGACTTATTATTCTAGTTCCTTTCATTGTGAATTGGACACGTCTCTCTATGAGGAAAAGAAATGTTTGGCAAAGTGCCGGTAAAAACCTCAAATATTTAGATTGTCAAACATTCTTTAAGGGAGTCAGGCCTTGTCATTATTCAAAAAGAAAGGTTCTCGCATTGTTTTTACTCTCCTCTTCTTTTCCAATGAGGATGAAAAGATAGGTGCATTATTCAACTCTCTTATTTTTTAATGCTAGGATTGTCAAAGTTCATCTATTTCGTTCGGCATAGAAAAATGAGGAGAATCATTTTCTTCTTCTTTTTTTTTTTGAAAAACATTTATTCGAAAAAAAACAAAAACATAGGTCATGACAAAAGACTCAAAAGCTTCTTTGACTCGTTGCCCACATGATATATGTCCAAAGACTCATAACATAAAATAATGTTCGTGATTAAATGCACTGGGCTTATTGTACCACTTTATTATTTTTCATCTTTTCTAGACCCAAACACCTTGAGAACTAACCTCAAGCTAGTCAGATCCAACATAACAAGGGGTGCGGGTGATAAAACCTGGCTTAAACCGAAAAGAGAAATGTTGAGCCTCGGCTCAACAATAAAGGAAATTGAGATTTTCTCGGAAATCCTGAGTGAGAGAAACAAAGGGTGTAGGTGATAAAACCCGGCTTAAACAAAAAGGTGAGCGTCGAGATTTCCATCGCTTAGATGTTCGAAAAAAGGTTGCGGGTAAAACCCAGCTTAGAAGAACAGTGAGATTTTCATCACCTCAACGTCTCAAAATTTCCTCAAAAAATCCCGAAGAGAGAAAGAAAAAGGTGCGGGAGAAACCTAGCTTATCCGTTGAGATTCTAGATCTCAAACGGTAAATGGGTGCAGGCGAAGCCCGACTTGACCGAAAAAGAAGCGTCAGGCCGCAACTGGACGATAAAGAAACTCGAAATTTTCTTGAGAAATCCTAAGCGAGAGAAACAAAGGTTGTGAGTGATAAAACCCATCATAAACAAAAAAATAAGAGCGTTAATATTTTCATCGCCTCAACGTCTAAGAAAAGGTTGCGGGTAAAACTTGGCTTAGAAGAACGTTGAGATTGCCTCAACATCTCGGGATTTTCTCGAAAAATCCTGGAGACAGAAAGAAAATGGTGCGGGAGAAACCCAGCTTATCCATTGAGATTCTAGATTTCAAACGGCAAGGGGGTGCGGGCAAAGCCCGACTTGACTGAAAAAAGAAGCGTCGGGTCGCAGCTGAATGATAAAGGAACTCAAGATTTTCTCAAAAAATCCTGTGTGAGAGAAATAAAGAGTGCGTGTGATGAAACCCGGCTTAAACGAAAAAAGGGGAGCATTGAGATTTTTATCGCCTCAACGTCCAAGAAAAGGTTGTGAGTAAAACCCGGCTTAAAAGAATGTTGAGATTTCCTCAATGTCTTGGAATTTTCTCAGAAAATCTTGGAGAGAAAAAAAAGGAGCGGGAGAAGCCCGGGTTATCCGTCGAGATTCTAGATCCCAAGCAAAAAATGGTGAGGTTGGAGCCTGACTTATCCATTGAGATTTTGGATCTCAAGCGGCAAAGGGTGCGGGCAAAGATTTGCTTATCCGTCGAGATTTTGGATCTCAAGCGGCAAAAGGTGCGGGCAAAGCTCGACTTAGCCGTTAAGATTTTGGATCTCAAGCGGCAAAGTGTGTAGGCGAAGCCTGGATTATCTGTCGAAATTTAGGATCTCAACTGGCAAAGGGTACAGGTGGAGCTCGGCTTGTCCGTTGAGATTCTAGATCTCAAGCGGCAAATGGGTACGGGGCGAGCCTGCCTTATCCGTCAAGATTCTGGATCTCAAGTGGCAAAGGGTGCGGGTGTAAACCAGACTTGTCCGAAAGGGGAAACATTGAGCCTCATCTCAATGACAAAAGAAACTTGGGATTTCATCGTAAAGTCTCGAGCAAGAGAAGAAAAAGAAAAGAGCGATCGTAGAACCTAGTTAAGAACAACGAAAGAGGTTGGGCTTCAGCCCAACTACCACGAGGCTCGAGATGACCTCAGAGGGTCTCGAAAAAAGAGAAAGAGGCACGGGTTGATGAAACCTGGCTCTAAACGAAAGACAAAGGTCGGGCGTCAGCCCAATGACAACAAGGCTTGGGATAACCTCGGAGGGTTCTGAAAATGAGAGAGAGGAACGGGTTGATGAAACCTAGCTTAAAACTATAGAAAAAGGTCGGGACTCATCCCAATGACAACTAGGCTCGGGAAAACCTTGGGGTTCTGGGAGTGAGAAAAAGTGGCATTGATGGATGAAACTCGGCTCAAAACAAAAAAGAAAAGGTTGGGCCTCGGCCCAACGATGACAAACCTCGAGACGACCTCCAGTGATCCCGAGAGAGAGAAAAAGAGGAACCCAGCTCAAAACAAAGTAAAAAGGTTGGACACCAGCCCAACGACGTCAAACCTTGGGACAACATCGGGGGGTCATGGAAAAGAGAAAAAGAGGATTGGGTGATGAAACCCGGCTCAAAACAAAAAAGATGGTTGGGCAACATCTCGACAACGTCAAATCTCGGGACGACCTCGGGAGGTCCAGAGAGAGAGAAAAAGAGTCTGAGGTGATGAAACTCGGCTCAAAATAAAGAAAAAAGTTGTGCAACAGTCCAACGACGTCAAACCTTGAAACAACCTCAAGCAAACCCCGAGGGAGAGTAAAAGAAGCTCGAGTGATGAAACTTATCTCAAAACAAAAGAAAAAGGTTGGGCCTCAGCCCAACAACGACGATTCTCGGGACGATATCGGGGTATCCCAGGAGAGAGAAAAAGAGGCTCGGGTGATGAAACATGGCTCCAAACAAAAAAAAAGGTTAGGCCTCGGCTCAATGACGACATTTCTTGGGACAACATCGGGAGGTCCCGGGAGAGAAAAAAAAGGTACGGGTGATAAAACCTGACTTGAAAGAAAGAAAAAAGATTAGGCAACAGCCCAATGACGTCAAACCTCAGGACGACCTCGAGGGTCCCAAGAGAGAGAAAAAGAGGCTCAGGTGATAAAATTTAGCTCTAAAAGAGAAGATAAAATCTACACTAATCAGTCATAAGCAAGTAAGAAAAATAAAACACATAATCTTACAAGGTGTTTGTCCTAAAGGGAAAATTCTAAGCAACCAAATGCAATAAAAAGAGGCGGGGTAGTCCAGTAACCGGGTACCTTCTGAATAGAGTCAAGAATATACCTCCCCTGCCAAGTAGTACCTGACTAGGTCTAACGGTACGCAATAATTCTTTTTGCCGTATTCAAAGAGGCATATGGAAAGAAGGCTTGCCTACTTTCCCCATATAACCCCGAGACAGTAAACCACCGGGGTCAAGGGTAGGCAAGCACTTAGTTTATTGTATTTTTTTCTTTTTTTCTTTTATTTTTGAAATGTAACTGTCGAAAATGAAAGAAATGAGATAGAAAATAATGCAATGCAATACTAATACTAATAAAAAGACTTAAGACAAGAACATTGAAATACTTTTCGAGTTTATCTCACTTTCTTAAGTAGTCCCTAGTGGAGTCGTCACTGTGAGGAACCCTCTCAAAAAACGCGTCACCCTCCCTTTTAAAAAATTACTTTTTTTTTAAAAAACGCTCTCGGTTTAAAAGTTTTTATAAAAGAGAAGCAGTGTTTGGCACCCCCAGTCTGTCATTACCAGAGATAATGATTCGGGAGTTAGGGTATGAGAAGGGAATGTGTTTGGCACCCCTCTCTCCCGATCAGAAGATCGGTCTCTACTTAACCAATTTTTTAGATCTTGTCTTAAGCTTTTCAAAAGTAACATATACAGAACAGGAGTTGAAGAGAGATAATGAAAAAACTAAATAATGAAGTAAAGCATAACCTAAAACTAAGGTCTTCTAAGCATAATTGTACTTATTTGCATGTTAAAAAGTGGGATGGCAATGCATCAGTGTACAAAATGAACACATGAGCATGTTGTTGATACACAAAGATGCAGAAACCAATTGGAAGGCCACTTATTTTTAACAGAGGTGGTGCATGCCACCTCTTAACCTGGCGCACGCCACATGAACATGGCGCACACCACTTTTGGACTATCTGGAGGTGGCGCGCGTCACTATAGTAGAGTGAGCTCGATACTAGGACGACCAAAAATGAATACTATTTTAAGAAAATAGTGTGTTTATGTGTGAAAAGTGTTTTTATATTTGGAAGAAAATAAGAAAATATGACATTTCACGTAAACGACTTTCAACACATAGTCTAAAAACCTACTTTGTATTCTTTTCTAAGAGAAAGTATCAAAAGAAACTACGTTGCATGCTTTTTTAAGAGAATAAAAAAAGGTGTTTGTACAAAAAATGAAAATAAAGTCAGGGAGAACGAGGCCAACGACTACTTTCTCCCCTTTACCGATAAAAACTAAACTAAAATGATGACTTACCAAAGATTTTGGTCAAAAAAATGAGTTTCAATACGGAGGTGTGGGTGATATCTGGTAGATTTCCTCAAGTGCAGCGCGTCTTGCTTCGTTGAGTTCTCCGTACGGCTTTAAGTCGTTGGAACTTGGACAGTGTAGGGGAGGGGTTTGGGTAGTGTATAAGTTTGTGTATTATTTTGATTCAGTCCTTAGTTTATTTTTCTGCACGGGTTTATAATCTGACAGAGTTTTGGCACTCATTAGCTTCGGGGTCTCAATTCGACAGAGTTTTGGCTTCTCTGATCTCGAGATCTGAAACAAGGGGGTATGGTTCTATTTATAAAGGTTTGGGCGAGGAAGCTGACCAATGGTAGAAGCTTCTTCTGAAGGTGGCGTGCGCCACTATTGGAGGTGGCGTGAGCCAGGTTGAGGTGGCTTAGATCAAGTTATGAAAGGGGAGCGTGCGTCACTTTGATGTGGAGAACGCCTGGCTAACAAAAAAGGTAGCGTACGCCACTTTTAGGTGGCGCACGCCTGGTTGAAAAGGTGTACCGAATGGTATTGTTAGTATTTTCGGGATATTTGGGGTATATTAGGGTATATTGGGATATTTCTTGGACTATCGGGATCGTACGAAATTCCCTTCAATGCAATTTATGGATGTAATCATCATCGGAAGCAAACCGAATAAGCCTATATAAGGGTTAGTCAAAATTAGGGTGTCTACAATTAGGAGAACGGATTCTCATAGTTAGAGAATTCCGTAAAGAAGCATGTATCAATAGGAAATTACAGAGACAAGCCAGAAAGCAATTGAAAGAGAATTCTAATTTCTGTTACAACCTTCTAGACATGTCTACGCAATGGGGTTGTAGAGAAAATTCTTATAGAAGAAAAAAGGAAAAGAATTATATCCATAAATGATATAAAACTTTAGATTCAGGAAATTTAAAACCTTAAAGAGAAATAATTCTTATTCTAAAAAGAGATATTTTAAAAAGGAAACATTCAATTCTAAAAAAGATCAAAAACCATGTAAACGTTGGTTATGTAATGAAATAGGACATTATTTAAATAATTGTCCTAAAAAATCACAAGGAACAAAATGAGAAAACTCTAAAATCCTAAAAATCAGAGAAGATTGAAAACCAATAATTGAAAAAGTACAAAAATAAAATTTGAATATAATTCAAGACTTTGAAGAATTTGAAAATGAAGCAATGTATAGTATCGATTCTGATTCGGAAGAAGAAATCTCATCAGACGAAAATAAAAATTAGATACAAATTAAAATGTTTCAAATACGAATGAATGAAGCAGAAGATCATGAATGTTGCTATAAAATATCAAACAAGATATTCAGTTGTAAAATCACAACTACCACACTTAATATGCATATTAGGTGTGAAAATTGTGATGCAGGTTACCATGATGAATGCTTTTTTGTTCAATTACGAATTAAAATGGGAATTAGTAATATTATAGCATTATTACCCCCAAGTCTTTATCAAGAGAAAGAAAGAAACCTAAAAAGTAAAAAAACCAATTGTTAGAATCAACATAGCTTGAAAATATTGACAAATCACAAGATACAAAAGTATGTCATTTGGTACCTAGTCCAAACAGTTCTTACATAAGAACTGAGTTTAAATTTAAAAATTAAGAAGCATACAATTTGAATGTTTATCTAGATATAGGAGCAGGAATGACCATGGAAAAAGGTAATACTATTTCAAAAGAATATTGACAAAAAGCACCAATACTATTGGTAGGATATACTATAAAAGCGAGAAAATTTACTTTTACAGAATATGCTCCAAACTTTCAATTTAGAATTGCAAGAGAAATATTTCAGGTCACATTTTGAGTAAATGATCCTGACAGTAATATATTATTAGGAAATGGTTTTCTCTTAAAATATGCACCGCATTATGAAGATAAGGATATTGTTGTCTTTACAAATAAAAATGAACAGATTATTACAACACAAGTTCAAAATACTTTTGAAGTACTTCACGATAGATTTCTTCCTAGTAAACTAAAATCTTAACATCAGAATGCGCAAGCGCAACGTGGTGAAAAAGACGAATATAAAAATCTAGCTTTGTGAATTACTGATTTCCCTCAAATAATTCCAAATGAAAATTTAAAAAATGAAATGATAGAAATTTTGAATCAATACTATCAAAACCTAAAATCTTTTCAAAAAGTCATAAGAAAAATGTCTTTGGAAGAATTGAATAATCAAGTTTTAGAAAATATAGGAGACCAACCCTTAAAACTTTGGGAAAAAGATAAAATTAGGTGTAAGTTAGAGTTAGCGAATCAACTAGTAACAATTAGAGTAAGGCCCATAAATTATTCCCGTGACGATTATCAAGAGTTTAAAAAATAAATAGATGAATTTCTAAAGATGAGTTTAATTCGTAAAAGTAAAAGCCCACATTTAAGTCTAGCATTTATGGTGAGAAATCATACTGAAATAACTAGGGAAAAAGCTCGCATGGTTATAAATTACAAAAAATTCAATGATTTAACTATTGATGATGGATACTTTATTCCAAGAAAAGAACTACTCATTAATAGAATTGAAGACTGCAAAATATTTAGAAAACTTGATTGTAAAACAGGTTACTGACAAATAAAAATAGAAGAAGAAAGTAATCCATACACAGCTTTTAGCACACCCCATGGATAATACGAATGGCTAGTAATGTCATTTGGGCTAAAGAATGCTCCAAATATATTTCAATGAAGAATGAATAATATTTTTGGTGTATATTTAGACTTTTGTTTAGTATATATTAATGATGTTATTGTATTTTTTAAAGACAGGAACCAACATCGAGGGCATTTAGTCAAGATTATTCAGGCTATTAAAGATCATGGAATAATAATCACCGAAAAGAACATGATTCTTGAAATTGGAAAAATAGATTTTCTTAGTCTAACTATTGATAAATGAGAAACCCAACTACAACCCCATGTGTTGGAAAAATTAACAATTTTTTTTGATAAAATTGAAGATTCTAAACAACTTCAAAGATTTTTCGGATGCATAAATTATATACGGGACTACCTTCCAAATGTAGCCCAATATACTCTTATGCTAATGAAAAAAATGCGAAAAAGAGAAAAATGATACTTCAAAGATGAAGGTATTAAAAAGGTGCGACAAGTAAAAGAATAAGCTCCTCATCTAGAAAAGCTAAAATGATCAGATGAAAACGATTATATAATAGTCGAGACAAATTCTTTTCACCAAAATTTGAGTGAATTTCTAAAAGTAAATTCTCGAGATATAATTTGTGAAAAGTCTATAAATATGTGTCTGAAATTTTTAAACCAAGTGAGTGTAATTACACCACTATGGAAAATGAGATTTTAGCTATAAAAATAGTCTTTTTAAATTTGAAATTTTTGTGAGACCAAAAAGATTATTAATTAGGACTGGTTGTAAATATTTCACTACTTTTATGAAATTAAATTTTGATAAATGCCTTTTTAAAGAAAGATTAATCCATTGGAGGCAATGGTTTGCTAACTTTAGATTTGAGGAAGAACTTTAAAGAAAGAATTTTAGGTTCCCCTTGTTCTTCGTGATGTTCACCACTTGGGTTATCTTCCCAAGGCCAACTCATAACACACGTTCGGGATCCAACAAAAATCCCGTCTACCATTCTATGCAACTCACAACACAAACGGAAACATGCCGGTCCACTGTGACCTCTATACTCAATATTTTCCAGAAATGGCTAAACCTAAGCTCTGATACCAAGTTGTCAATCCCTACCCCGAGCATCGGGCACGGGACCTGAAAAAGGGTACACAGCCCAACATACTTATGAACATCCATACTATTTGAGCATAGTTTTCTTATTACATTCGATCAGAACTTCACACCTGGGCCCATCATAACATCACAAATATTACACAAAGGACCGAAACTGGACTCAGCCATGACGCCAAAACATGCCAAAAATATCAATCGGTGTCTGGATGAGCTATAATTCACGTGCTCACCAATCACTAGCAATAGCATTATAAATTGCACAATGAAAATCAAAACAGTTCAACACTTTGAAAATATTATAACTTTTCACAAAATATGACTTTTATTACAAAAAAATCTAAATTCTATCTTTTCACAAATCTCCTCATGAGAGAGGGTTTTCCAAGCATTATATATATTTAAAAGAGATATTCTATGATTTCATCATTTTCATTCATCAAACCATTTCATATAAATAGCCAAGGTAACCTCCCAACCATGAGTTGTTGCAGTACTGAGTCCTCGAATATCCCACCTATTTAGTGGATAGGGCTAATGTGACATCTCACTTTTCACAACACAATTCTTAATCACTAAACCTAGAATAAAGGCGTTAAGTCTTGAGGAATGACATTCAGACCCTATGAACAAAGGTGGAATTGATAAAAAGAGACTAAATAATTTTTGAACAAGGAGATTTTAAACGTTCAAGTTAGAAAGTCTTTTCAAAGACAAAAAAGGCGCAGAAAACTAAAACGGATCCAAGTAAGGTCTATGAACTTCTAAAACCCAAAAATTTATATAAAAATTTAGGTTGAGGATGAGGCTAAGCCCAACTATAAGAGCACAATAAAATCATAAATCAAAAAACTCAATTAAGAGTTCAAGAAGAGTAAAGTATGAAAGGCCTAAATGAGGCCCAAAGTTAGGAGAGGCCCAATAAGAAAATGAATTAGGGCATTGGGCCAAACATTATGAGGGCCCAATATATATAAATATTTGAACCCAATTATTTTATTTGTGACCCAATAAATTAGATGGCAAGTCCAAAGTAAGGATAGGCCCAAAACTTAAAAATTTGGCCCAAAACGTTAAATTTGGCTCAAACCCAATTTAATTCTCATAAATTATTAAAATAAATAATAAAATAAATAAATATATATCTTCTAGAAGCTCTTGGCTGGATCCTCCCATGAGGGAGGAGTGATGTGACAATTTTAAAGAAAATAAAAGAAAGAAAAAGACATGAAAAGATGCTTACTTGGAAAAATAGTTTTTCCAACTCATAAAGCTTTCAAAAGTCTTCAATGAATAGTGAGAAAATATACCTGGAAGAAGAATTGATGAGAGAATTATGGATGTGACATAAAAAAAATAAAAAGAAAAGAAAAAAGAAAAGAAAAGTCTTTTCAAATTACCCTTAATTTTAGGGAATGTGTGACGCCCCAAAAATTCGGTTCGCCAAGAGGCGTAATTATAATATATAGGGCTATTCTAACCTCAAACATTAACCATAATTTATTATTTAACATAAGATAGTAATATTCTCATTTTCACATCCTGTTTAAAGATTACATTACATTTTCACAATATGTTAAAGAAATTACAAAAATATAATTCTTCCAGCACAGATGTCACATGATCAAGTGAGCCACAACTCTATGTATTCTTCGGCGTAATCTTCGGCCATCGTCTCTTTTTCGAATCCTGACATGAAATGTCAAGAGCAGTAAAGCCCAAAAAGAAATCCCCAAACTTAACATTTCTAACACATAATACATAACAACAACATATAATAAAGTATGATATACATTGTGACACATCACTTTCCACAACACAGTCATTAAGCACTAAACCTAGAATAAAGGCGTAAAACTTTGGGGAATGGTATTTGAACCCTAGAGCCAAGGGGATAAATGCATGGAATGTGACATGAGACAAATCTAGAAAAAATAGAATGGATAAAAAGGGTTCAAATAATTCTAAAAGAGAGTTCCAGTTAGAAAATCCTACGAAAAGTAAAAAAGGCGCAGAAAACCGAAACAGGCCAAAGTAAGGCATACGAACTCCTAAAACCCAAAACTTTAAATAGAAATTTGGGTAGATTATGGGTCTAAGCAGGAAGGTTATGGAAGGCCTAATAAGGCCCAAACTTTGAGAAACCCAATAGAAATTTTAATTAAGGCATTGGGCCAAATATTATGGGGGCCCAATATAAAAAAAATAATTGAGCCCAATTACATTATTAGTGCCCCGAATAATTAAATAGCAAGCCCAAACCAAAAGTATGCCCAAACTTAAAATTTGACCCAAATGAAATTAATTTGGGCCCAAGGTGAATTTTAATCTCATGAATTAATAAAATAAATAAATAAAACAATAAATTGAGGCTTCTAGAAGCCCTTAGACGGCTTCCATGAAGAGGGAGGAAGTGATGTGACAACTTTAGTGGGAAAAGAAAAGAAAAAGAAAGGAAAAGAATGTTGCTTCAAAATTTGGTATTCCTACATCATCAAAGCTACCAAAAGTCTTCTATGAATAGTAGAAGATGACTTGTGAAAGAGTAATGAATTTGACATAAATGAAATAAAAACAAAAATAAAAATCTTGAGAAAGTACCCTTAAATTAATGTATGTGTTTCACATTAAACCAAACAAGCCCTTAAGGCCTAAGAAAAATAGATTATTAAATTCAAACAAGGTATTAGAAGTCTTGGAGCCCAAGATTTAGTTGGAATTGAATTGAATTGGAAGAAAAAGAATTAAAGTCTTAGAAATCATAAAAATGCCTAATTTTTAATCAAAGACCAAAATGGAGTTCACATAAATTTCTAAATTATGGAAATAAGAAAACAACAAAATAAATTTATTGCCAAATAGCCCCTTATGGCCGGACAGCTCATGTTCCCCATGTGAGAAGTTGTGATGTGACTTAATTCTTGAAATTAAATAAAAGAAAAAAAGAAAAGAAAGATGAGGTGACATTTGCTTAATTTGTAAGCAACCTTAAGATTTGGTCTCCAAATTATCTTTTATCCTAATTAATTAATTGTGGGAGGTATTTATACATATAAATATACCTCAGGAGGATAAGAATACCTGAGATAACTAAATTATGAGAGAAAACTACCCAAAAAAAATTAAAACCTTGCTAGAAGACCCCTAATCTCATCATGGTGGATTTAACCACACATTATCCATCAACTATTAGTCATTGTACTCTTGTCATCTTTGGAAGACTTGGGGGCCATATGAAGTCTTTAAAATAGTGAGATGAAGGGACTAAATTGTGGAATTAAATTAATTACAAAGTCTTGAAAAATTCACATAATTTTGCCTATAAATAGACCACTCATTCCAAGCCTTTCAAACCTGTAAGTTCTCCTCTCCTCTCCACTCCCTCTCCTCTCCATGTAAATCTCGTCTGGACCAGACCAAGAAGGAAGAAAAAGAAAAGAAGAAGAAGAAGAAGAAAAAAGAAGGAGAAGGAGAAGGAAAAGGGGGGAATAAGGAAGCTAGAGTTATCTTCTTAGATCAAGAATCTACAAGTAATAGACTTTCTAAAACTCTTAATTTTCACCTAATAGCATCTTCTCATCCGTGATCCTCTCTAAGATGAAAGAAAGATGAACAAAAATTTATGAGAATGAAGGTAGGACATATAATCAAGAATGTGATGTTAAAACCATGTTCTAGGGAAGTTTTAAAGGAACCTAAGATGAAGTATAAATAATATATAAAAATAATTAAGAACCTTTTATGAATATATTATGTTGTTGAAATATGTTTGGACATGCCTTGGATGGGTTAAAATGGGAGAAGTTGTTGGTTATAAGGTTTTGCGAAGAATTCGTAAAAAACAGAGTGCTCTGTAGGCCATCTTCAGATTATTCGTGTGAACCAAATGAACTCTAAATAAAACTATATTTTTAAAAGAGGCTCTTTAGGACTTCCTGAGAGTGTGTGATTTTTAGTTGGACCCAAAAGTGTATTTTTAAAATCCCTTTGCTATTTTTGAAATCTCTGTGACAGAGAGTCAGAAACAGAGCCCACTTTCAACTCTTGTATCTTGCTCTATAAATATCCCCTTGAGATGATCCACATATCCAGATAAAGGTCTATGAGTCTAGTTTCACCCCTATTTTACAGAAGTGGATTGCATTAAGTATATTTCGCGATATGTTGATTCTACCAAATAGACCCCTTTATCGACAGATTCTGTTGTGGTAATTTTAGACCCCTTTCCGTTCATAACCATCTCTTTGTTCCTTCATGAACAATGTAGATAACATCTAAATCTAGCTATCGGTAAATGTAAATAATTTTTCAATGAGGTTTAGTATTTTTAAAGTAATTTACGCCTCTATGGAAGAATCTGGAAATACAGAGAAAGATAGTTTAAGGAAGCTTTGAGCAAACCTAAGTACCTAAGCCTA
>JAUTBS010028949.1:0-14175 GCA_032361285.1 Aequorea victoria
GACTTGCATTAGTTATATAATTAAAGGATAAACAAAGAAAAAAAAAATAAAAAGAAAATGAAAGTTAGTGTTCAATAGATATGGAATGTCAGCTGTGTACCAGAGCAATTTCAAGTTGGCTTGGTCAGTCCTTCCCTTAAAAACAGACGTTTGTTATGGAAGGTAGGTTTCATGGGAGGAAAACTAGGAAACAAATCCCTGATATCAGGGGCTCCCATCCCAATTTAATGGGATCTCCATCTCCCCTTCTAAAGACCTGAACCCCATCCTATCTCCCTCTACGATCTCTGCTCTCCCTCACGCGGTCCCTCTGCTTCAGTCGCAACCACCACTGCCACCACTGCGACATCCTGTATTTTCAAAAGAGAATATTAAAAGATTAATAAATAAATATAAGAAGGAGGACCCAATTAATAAATTAATTGGGTTATTAATAAGGATTAATTCTTAAATCACAAGTCAATGAGGGACTGAAATGCATTTTTGATGCAAAGTATTTTAATAAAATATATTAGGATGATTGGAGGTTTAGGATGAATCGTTGGAATGGTTGCAAGGAGAGCCTGTTGTAGGGGATTAAACATAAATTCCCTAACCTGTCCCATCTCACCTGAGCAACGTCTCTTTGATGGGAGGTGTCTCAGTTGTTGTGTTCCCGAAGTTTTACTGTGTTCTTGAGAGAAACGGAGAAAAAGAGAGAAAGAAGGCGTTTGGAGAGGTTATCGAAGAAGAAGAAGAAGAAGATGAGATGGAAGAAGGTGTATGTGTGGTAAGTGAGGAGAAGCCTAATAGTTGTTCTGAGAGAGGGGAATGAGAGGAGAAAGAAGCCTGTGGAGCCATAGAAGACGTCTCAACGTTTTCGGAGGAAGATTTCGGGTGCTCGAGACCCGATGAGAATGAATCAACGGACGAAGGAGCTACGAAATTTCTTTGAAAGGTAAGATCTCTATATTTCTTCTTGGTTGGGGAGGAAAACCCCTGTTGTGTGTTGGGTTTGGATGGTTTTTCTTTAAGATGGTTTTCTTTAAAAATTCATCCTAAAGTTCATGATGGAGGAAAAGAATGGAGTTTAATGTGATAAAAATCATAATAGATGACTTTTTAGAGGTTGTGGAGTTGTTTATATTTGGGGGTTGAGGGAGGAAGAGGATGGTTGTGATTTGCGCTAAGGTGTTGAACCTAAAAACACTTTATTTTCCCCAAACGGAGCCTTAGGATAGACCTGTGAGAAAAAATAGAGCATAGCTGTTTTTCGGAGCTTGAGTCGACCCAAATGGCTGGGGTGTCGACTCAAGGGGTGGTTGAGCCTCAGAAGTTTTAGCCGTCGCCGGAGTGAGTCGACCCTTAGAGTTGGGGTGTCGACTCAAGACTTTTTCAGCCTCTGTTGTTTTAACAGGCTGGAAGTTGAGTCGACCCAAGTGTTGGTGTGTCGACTCACGAGTTGATAAGCTCTCGGTAGTTTTAACAGGTGGGGAGTTGAGTCGACCCAGGGGTGGCGTGTGTCGACTCAAGCTTAGGCCCCTGCATGTGTGTCGACCCAAATGGTGTTTGTGTCGACCCAGGACAGCGCCCAGCGCGCGCGTGAGTCGAGTGGTCTCAACCCTGGCATCAACCCAAATCTTTTTAGCAAGCCTTTTGAGTCGACCCGAAGGGAGAGTGGATCGACCCAAGCCCTGTGAGTCGACCCAATGGTGGTCTGAGTCGACTTAGATGAGAAAAAATGTTAAAGTTCCAACATTATTTTGGGGTGTTGGTGGACCCTTTTGGCCTTAGGTTTATTCATGAAAGTTGTTGATAATATTCTTATCTAATCCCTGGAACCTTGACAAAATTAATTATAAAAGTTTAAAATGATAAAAAGAATTTACCAAGTGTAGTAAGGTGGGAAATCTTTAAGAAATAAAGAGGTTGTGTTCCAATTGGAACGATGGGTCGTAGGTGAGTCATGGGGCCTAATAAATAGGATTCTTAGGATACATATGAGTTGTGAGTTGATACTTATTCTTGAGTTATGTTGTATGTAGGTCCCGGATGTTGGTTGTGGACGGTGGAGCGACGTCTTTAGGCTTATAAGGTGATCCTTGAGTTGCGGATATCAGGTGAGAGTGGCTAGCTTATTCATAATAATTAGCATGTTGTATAATGTTTCACATACATTGTTGGGCATGTTTTCTTGTATGCATGATGCTACGCATTCCTCATATCTAACAAGGCGTTTTGTATAAAATATGTTGTGAGCATGCGTGGCTCGGGTTGATGAAATGTATTATGTTTTCTCATATTATAAAGAATGTGAGCATGAATTAGTTGTATGTGTGTGGAGATATTTTCTATATCAATATATCATTTTGCCCTTTATGGGTGTGTGATAGCCTTTATGACTTTTTCTCTTTATGAGTATGTGATAGCCTTTATAGATTTTGCCCTTTATGGGTGTGTGATTGCCTTTATGGCTTTTGCCCTTTATATGTGTGAGATATATATATATATATAGGTGTGTGTTGGTAAGTACTTATGTATTACTAGTGAGCAATTGCACGTTTGGCTAGTAAACTTTGGGTTTAGAATAAAACGATAATATTTTCTAAATGAGTTGTTGGGCCGAGTTGCATGTGAGAGCGTATGTTTTACATATCATGAAAGTTGATCGTAGGCCCAGGTGCGCGTTGAACAAAGGGGTTAGAAAGCATGTTTAAACCTTTTGTGTGGTTGTTGGACCGTGTGTGAAAGCATAAGAGTTTTTGGTAAACTTTATGTGTTGGCTAATGAGCTGGATTTAGAGTGGATTTTCCTCATGCATGTATGGTTTTAATAGCATGGTTGTTTTTATATGAAAGACCTGCATAATTATACTTTGCTTTGTATGCTCTTTATAAAGCCTACTCTCCTGTAACCTTTGTGGTTGCAGATTACAGGTTGAGTAAAAGTCGGTTCATAGTGCTAGGTGGAGGATCAGTCGTGAGGTGAAGACTTTGTAGAATAGCCTTCTTGGGTTTGCATCTATTGGTTTGTATACGGTTAGATTTATGTTTTTCCACTGAATGTATGATGTACGGTGATGTATAAATGGAATGGAGTTTCCTTAGTAGTTGTTTGGTTGTTGGACTTAATCGATGGTTTTAATTCTATTAGATAATCTTTTATATAAGATTAGTTGAGGAGAGATGACGTCACGCCACTCCGAGTAGGTTTAATTATCCTCCAGGGAGTGGGGTGGGACAGAGTAGCTGAGAGCTTTCAATATAACGTGCAAGAGCTCTGGATAGCTTAATCAAGCTTAGTTTAATTTATCGTTATGTTTTGTGCCTCAGGATAATTTTATTTTTGGCATGTTTGATGTGAAGTGTTATTTGGCAATGTAATATTTAACTCTCTTTTGTTTTGGTGGTGGAATGAATGGGTAGTTTTTTTTTAGTAAGTCTCTCGCAAAATACAGTTTATTATTGCTCTAGATGTTCTGAGAAATTAAGGTGTCACACTTCCTTAACTATAAAATCCCTATTTTCATTTTTAACAACTTTATCCTGAATCTTCATTAACTACGGATCAACCTTGTGAGCTTCTTGGATTCTGTTTACCAATAGTGATCTGAGTGTAAGATTCGCGAGAAAGATCGTCTCCATCTTCTTTGATGGTTCCACTCCTAAAGCCACCAATTTTCAATACCAGTTTGGTCATACTTCTCACATGCAAGCTACGCTTCCTGATGACTTCCTACTTAGAGCATCGTCAACTATATTTTTCTTTCCTGGGTGATAGTTAATTGCACAGTCATAGTCTTTGATTAACTCTATCCACATCCGTTATTAGAAATTCAACTTCTTCTTTGTGAAAAGATACTTCAGGCTCTGATGATCTGTGTAGATCTCTGTAGCCTCTTCCGTACAAGTAATGTTCCCAGATCAAGGTGAATACAATAGTCGCCAACTCGAGATCGAGTATCGAATAGTTTTGCTCGTGAGTCTTTAGTTGTCTTGACACATGAGCAATCACCTTTCCTTCTTGCATAAGCACAAATCCCAACCCTTGGTGTGATGCATCAGTGTAAATCACAAAACCTCTATTCTCCAAGGAAATTGTTAAGATCAGTGCGGTTTTTAATCTTTTTTTTTCAATTCTTGGAAGCTTTGTTCGCAATATTCATTCCACTTGAACTTTGTCTCTTTTTACGTTAACTTTGTTAATGGCACCACTATATTTGAGAATCCTTGTACAAAGCATCGATAATAGCTGGAAAATCTGAGAAAACTTTGAATTTTTATAACATTCGTCGATCTCGGCCAATTCACTACGTCTTCCACTTTCTTAGGATCGATTGATATTCATTCACTCGAAATAATATGACCCCAAAAAGCTATACTTCTCAACCAAAACTCACACTTTCTCAATTTCGCACACAACTTCCTAACATGCTGCTCATGTTCCTCCATACTCGGTGAGTAAATGAAGATGTTGTCAATAAAGACAATCACGAACGAGTCAAGATAAGGTTGAAACACTTGATTCATTAAATTCATGAATGTCGCTGGAGTATTAGTCAAACCAAACAGCATTAATAAGAATTCATATTGTCCGTATCTCGTGCAAAAATCCGTCTTAGGTATGTCACTCTCTTTTATCTTCAGTTGATGATACCCTGACCTTAGTTCTATCTTTGAAAACACATTGGCTTCCTTCAATTGGTCTATTAAATCATATATTCTAGGTAAAGGATACATATTCTTTATTGTTTCCTTGTTTAGCTTATGATAGTCTATACACATCTGCAAGGTCCCATCATTATTCTTAACAAACAGTACAGGTGCACCCCAAGGTGATACACTTGGCCTAATGAATCCCTTATCGAGTAAGTCTTGCACTTGATCCTTCAAAACTCTCAGCTCAGCGAGGGCCATTCTATAAGGGGATATAGACATGGGTGTTGTAACAAGTAGCAATTTTATGAAAAATTCTATTCCCATATCAATCAACAACCCAGGTAATTCTTCTGGAAATACATCAATAAACTCACAAACTACATGAATATCTTCCAACTCTGGCATATCCTTTTCAACATCGACCACATGTGCCAGGAACTCTTGACACCCCTTACTTATCATCTTACACGCCTTAATAGCAGAGATTAAACACGTTGGGGGTAATGCTTCGATCTGCACTAAAAAAATTCAAGTTCTCCTGGGACTCAAGAACCTTCTTATGAAAATAGTCTAGAGACGCGTGATAGGATGATAACCAATCCATCCCTAGGATGAGTTGAAACTCATGCATCCTTAAGGGTAATAAGTCAACTACCAATTCTCGATCATTGATGTTTAATCGCACAGTCCTTATAGACATTCTCATTCATTACTCCACTTCCCACGAACGTTATTATAGTTATTGTATGGTTTAGGCTAGTGCATGATTTCTCCAAGTGTGATGCAAATGCCTATGATATGAATGAATGTATTGAATCTGGATCGATAAGAACATAATCTTCTTTATCAAAAGTTATAAGTTTACTTGTGACCACATCCAGTGTTACCACCGCGTCTTGATGTGCCATCGCAAACACTCTCCCTTGTGTATGTTTTCTTCTAACATTAGTATCCTGTCATCCTTGATTCTTTTTAGTTGGACCTCCATGTGCTTGGTTAGAATTTCCTGCATTTCCATATCTTTCCATCTCCACACTTTCAACTGACGTCGCCGCATGGTTCGCTCGTCGACAATCCCTTTTGAGATGGCCTTGTTGTCTACAATTAAAACATTTAACATTTGGTTTGGCGGTTGTCCCAGTACAGTCTCTCAACATATGCCCAGTCTTGTCGCATGTCCAACAATATTTGGATCCACCATGAATGCTAGTTGCTCCATTATCTTTCTTATTCTTTTGTTTTCTTCCTTCCTTCATTCTTCCTACCTTCTTCTCGTCTCTTCTCTCCCCTCTTTGGCCAAATTTCCTAAGTGTGTAGAGAGATATGAGTTTGTAAAGTAATTTCTTAGAGAATATGTCTCTATTTATAGGCAAGAGATTTGGCCTTAAATGATCAAAAAGTCCCTCATTTAGTTAAACACTAACCTTAGTTAGCAACTAGTTTGGTTGGGATAGAAATGGAGTTCCTTATCTCAACTAAACTTGGAGCCCAAGATTGGTAAGGCCTTGTTTGGCCATTTAAACTAGAAACAAAGACATGTATAATGTCTTGTCAAGTAAATGTATTAAGGCCTCATGTTTTCTCCCATTTTTTTTGTTCTTTTTTTTCTTTTTAAAAGAGAAAGTTGACAAATCACCCCTCCGTCCAAGGGAGGGTCGGCTACTATTATGTATATATATATAATTGTATTTTACTTTATTTTATTTATTTTATTTATTTCATTTATTAACTAAAATGATTCATGAGCCTTTTCTTTAAAAAAATTATTTTGGGTCATTTCTTTATTTTGGGCCTAACCTTGATCTTTGAGCTACTAATTGGAGAATTAGGTTTAATTATATATATATGTTGGGCTTCCAAAATATTTAGTCCAAAGTCTTGATTAATTTCTCCTTTAGGCCTTAATTGATCTTAGGCCTTATTTAACCTCATTCATAGATGATTTCATGAGTTAATTAGACCCTCATTAGTTAGGTTTAAACCTCACCCCTTACCCAATATCTTAGTTAATTCCTTGAGTCTTAGGTGATCTTAGACTTTACTTGAGCATATTTTAATTAGTTCTACCTTTTGAGTATTTTTTGAACACTTTTGAATTGAATTTCTAATTTTTTGTTCTAAGTCTTTTAGACCTTTTCATCTTAACCAACCCTTTAGGTTTATTCCATTTCATGTTTTAAATACTTTTTCCTTTGATATTAATGTTTAAACATCACTCAAAAAAGTCTACAGTCTTTATTCATTACTTAGTGTTCAATGAAAGTATTGTGAAAGAGTGAGCTGTCATACTCTACTAAGAGGTGTTGATGACAAATTGAGAACATAAATTTAAAAACTCTATTGAATATTGGTTATCGAGATTATTATGGTTTTTACTCACATGTTATTCATACTAGAGATTCTGAACTATTGTTGCCCTATTGCTGAATTACTAATTGAATAACGAATTATGATAAACTATTTTCTGAATTGTTAAATTATTTTTGCTTAGAAATTTATTGAACTATTTTGCTTGCAATTTATAATTAATAATTCTAGTTTTTTGTAAGCTCGTGGATTCTTATAGCTCACCCCCACAGAGGTTGATTGTTTTGACAAGTATTCGAGTCAAGGCAAAGTGCAGTTTGGTCCACTGTATACATAGGCGTGGTTGTATTGTTTTTTTTGGAATTGAGTGTTAGTCATGGAGATGTACTTCATTCCTTTCCTATTTGGCACGTAAATTGATGTTGTGATTATGGTCGTTGTGCCCTCTTATTTAGAATGCCTATATTTTATGGTTTAACCGTTGAAGGATTCTTTTGCGTATTGATGTAATCGGGTGGATGATACGTTTATGGATGAATGTGTACCCCTCCTCAGGTGCCATGTGTTAGTTCCAAGGTTTAATAAATCAGTTATTGATTTTAATAATAACAAACAAACTTTTGATAAGTTAAAAAAGAGAGTTTTGATAGCTCCAAGATTTAAATAAATCATGTAAATGATTTTAATGATATCAAACAAAACATTGATGAATTAAACTGATTTATCATTTAAGCATCGTTTTGAAAATCTCTTAATACATGTTTTTAAGACAGTCTTCAAATGGTTCAAATGAGTATTTAATGGTTAACACTCATGATTGTTGTTGACCTTGTATTTAACAAGATTTGGAGTTATTACAGGTGATAAATTAAGTGTTAAAATAATTGTAAAAATTATTAAAATATTTTCCAAATAAAACACTATCACAAAATCAAGACAGGAATTTTTCAGTATTTTTTAAGATTTTGAGTCGACCCAAAACACACACCTCTCGGTATCTCCTGCAAAATTCTCTCAGACGCGACCATGAGTCGACCCAAGATGGTTCATGAGTTAACCCAAATCATGCAACTCTTTGGATCTCTTCACTGCAGAGATTGTGATGTTAGCCCCAAGGTTTAATAAATCGTTTATTGATTTTAATGATAACAAACAAAGTTTTTCGAAAGTTAAAAATTAACATTTTTGAAAGCTTCAAGTTTTAAATAAATTATGTGAATGATTTAAATGATATCAAACAAAGTATTGATAAGTTAAAATGATTTATTATTTAAATAAAGTTTTGAAAATTTCTTGTTACATATTCTTAAATTAATTGTCAAATGATTTAAATGATTATTTAAATTGTTAACACCTATGATTGGGGTTGACCTTGTATTTAACAATATTTAAAGTGATTTCAGGTGTTAAAATAAGTGTTAAGATGATTATAAAATCATTAAAACCCTTTCCAAACAAAGCCTTACCATAGAAATCAACACAAAGATTTTTAGTATTTTTCAAGCATGTGAGTCGACCCACATCAAGTCATGAGTCGACCCAAAAGGCTACCCTCTCTATATCTCCTCCTGATTTTTTATCAGGCATAACCATGAATCGACCCAAACATTACACCTCTCTAGATCTCTATCAGGCGTGACCATGAGTCGACCCAAACATTACAGCTATCTGGATCTCTCTTAGGCGCGACTATGAGTTGACCCACATTCAGCGTGAGTCAACCCAAGTCCAAGACCAAGCGCATGAGTTGATATGTCTCAGCCCACGCCTCGACTCAACGCTTCAAAGAACATCATGAGTCGACCCAAAGGACTTCATAAGTCGACCCAATGTGCTCATCACTCACAGAGACCAACTGTGAGTCGATCCAAGGAACTTATAAGTCGCCCCAAGCGCACATGAGCTGACACAGAACAGTCAAAGTTGACCCAAAGAATCAAGTCAAGACAGAGACTCTTGTGAGTCGACCCAGAGACATCATGAGCCGACCCACTAGCGACTTTCTATTAAAAAACAGAGATGTTTTCACTCTGAGTCAACCCAGACATTTGGTGAGTCGATCCACTGGCACAGTATTCTTCCCCAAGGCATTTGAGTCGACCCAAAAATGCGGAGACAACAATTTCAGCGCGAATCATGGGAAATTACAGTGGTATCTCAGAGCATTAAATGTCAAGATCTGATCTGCAACGACTATATTGAGGCACAAACTTATATGGGAATTTTTTTTCAAATCAATCCAAACAATATATGGAAAATCGTTGAAAAGTGATTCAACATCGCATCAATCAATCCCCGAATATCACTACAGTAAATATCAGATCTGATATACAATGCCTACATTCAAGTTTGAATTTGAATTTGGAATTGATTACTGAATCAGTCCAAAAGAAGACATTGACAAAAGTGAATTACAAATCACGAGAATCACTCTTGAGTATTAAGATCATTAAAGGCAAGATTTACATCAAGATACGCTTGAAGCTCATGTCCATATAAAGATATAATTATCCAATCTCTCAGTCAAGACCTGACCAGATCAGAATATCAAAGTTATCAATCACTTACTTCAAAAGAGAAATCAAAAAAAGAAAAGAGAGCAAATTTGAGTATCAATCATTCAAAATCAAAATCAGATTCTCTTATCTACTATTCAGAAAAGTCCTAGCAACTACTATTTATCATTTTGCTCCTGGGTTTTCTTCAGAGTGCTCCATTGCAAAAATTAACTCTTCACATAGAGTGTTTCTTTTATTATTTGTGAAACAAACATCATCCAAGATCACTGTAAAAGTAAGGGTGAGTCACCATGTACTATTCTTTGTGTGTAGTATAGCACACAAAAGGAAAGATCACAAGTGCTAGAAGTCTAGAGGCTTTGAAACGCAGCTTGGTGAGTCTTTGAAAAGACTTGAAATATTAGATCACAAGTGCTAGGAGGCTGGAGGCTTTGGAACACAACCTAGTGACTCTTTTGTAAGAAGCTGAAGCAAAAATCACAAGTGCTAGAAGCTTGGTGGCTTTGGAATGCAGCTTGGTGATAGCTTGTAAAAAGTTTGAATCACACCCATAAGTGCTTTTAGATAGTGGAAAATCTCAAGAGAAGCTTGAGGAGTGGACGTAGGCTGAAATAGCTGAACCACTATAAAAACGACGGTGTCATCTCTCTCTATCTCTTTATTGCCATTATATTCATCTATGATTATATATATATTGCTTATATTGTTTAAATAGTTTCTTAAACAAAATAGATTTTTAAAAGACTCTATTCACCCCCCCCCCCCGCTCTAGGGTCATTCTTCGAATAACATAAGATTGCTGAGCAAATGAACATGACACTTTTGGAGCATGCTAGGAGTATAAAAATTCATATAGACCTGCCAAAGTAATTTTGGACTAATATAGTAAATACAACAACTTATTTGATCAACATGGAACCTTCAGTTGCTTTGAAGAAAGGACTGTCAGAGGAAGCATGGACTGAAAAGGAGGTAAACTTTTCCCACTTACGTATATTTGGTTGCTACCTATGCCCATATTGAGTCTTAGAATAAGGGCAAACTTAACCCTAAGTTCAGGAGATGTGTCTTTATTGGTTATGGGACCAATAGCTTTGGTTATATGTTATATGAACTTGGAAATAAGAAAGTTGTTAGAAGTATAGATGTGGTATTCAATGACTTTATCTTATACAAAGATAGACAAAATCAGGGGAACGAGGTTGCACAGGAATCAGACTATGCTGAGTATAAGGAGACTCCTAAAAAAGAGGTGTTGCAATCACAGAATTTGAATACACAATCTATTCCACATGCAGACCCATAGACACCACCTCCCAGGAGGTCTACTAGAATTAGCAAACCTACAGTGCATTATTCTCATAATTTAAAATATTTATTAATAACAGATAGTGGTGAATCAGAGTGTTATGAAGAAGCATTGCAGGTAGAAACCAGAAAATAGTAGAAGCTTGCTAGAAAGGACGAGATAGATTCTCTCTCTACAAATAGACTTGGGACTTGATTCAGTTATCCAAGGAGAAATCAGACCTACACAAGAAATGGGTTTATAGACTAAAATAAGAATCTAACGGAGACAAGAGGTATAAGGAAAGGTTAGTGGTAAAAGGATTTCAATAGAAATTAGGTATCGACTACACCGAGATATTCTCTCATGTTGTTAAGATTTTAACTATTAGATCTGTTGTGAGTATAGTGGTAGTAAAAAAATTATATTTGGAGCAATTAGATATTAAAACTGCATTTCTCCATGGTGAGCTGGAGGAAGATATTTATATGAAACAGTAATAGAGATTTGTCGTGAAAGGTATAAGGAAGAACAGATTTGCAAGCTGAATAAGAGCTTGTATGGTCTGAAACATGCACGTACACAGTAATATAAGAAGTTTGACAATTTCATGATAAAAATTGAATTGAGTAGATGTCATGGGGATTATTGTTGCTATGTAAAGATTTTTTTTACTTCTTATATCATATTATTGTTATACGTTGATGACATGCTTGTTGTAGGGTTAGACATGGTTAAGATAGAAAATCTTAAGACACGGTTGTCTAGTGAATTTGCAATGAAAGATTTGGAAGCAACAAAAGAAATTCTAGGGATGCAAATCAGGAGGGACATGGCAAAGAGAAAGTAGAACCTTTCATAGTCAGAGTACGTAGAAAAAGTGTTAAAGAGATTCAACATGGATGGTGCTAAACTAGTTAGCACACCTTTGGAAAGCCACTTTAGGCTTTCAAAGGAACAAGGGACAACCAGTATTGAAGAGCAGGAATACATGGTCAAGGTACCCTATGCATTAGCAGTGGGTAGTCTTATCTATGCTATGACCTATACCAGGCCAAGCATTGTAGATGTAGTGGGAGTATTGAACAAGTTTATGTCCAATCCAGTGAAGGAGCATTGAAAAGTTGTGAAGTGGATTCTGAGGTATCTGAGAGGTCCTTCAGAACACTCCTTATGTTATGATGATTCAGACATGAGACTGAAAGTCTATGTCGATTCAGACTTAGCAGGTGACATTGATAGCAGGAAAATCGCGACGGGGTACGTATTTACTTTAGGCAGTGCAACGGTCAGTTGAGTTTTTCGATTATAGAAGATTTTGACTATCTCCACTACAGAGGAATAATATTTAGCAACTATAAAAGTGTGGAAGGAACTTGTATGTTTGAAAAATTTCATGAAAGGGTTGAGTAAAAAACATGACAGTTTCTGTTTATACAGTTACAGTCAAAGTGCGATTCATCTCTTAAAGAATTTAGTCTTTCATTCGAGAACTAAGCACATTGACATCAAGTACCACTTTATTTGCTCTATACTGAAGGAGGTTCAGTTCGAGTTAGAGAAGATCCACACAAGTGAGAATCCTGCAGACATGCTTACTAAAGTGGTGACGGTGGAGAAGTTGAAAACTTGTTCAGTTTCGATCGGTGTTCTGGCTTAGAAGACGGGGAGAGGCTCGCACAAGTTTGCCTAATCGGATCTGAAGGCGATGGAGGTTTCAGGTTTATCGAAGGCTTGAGGTGATTTTACTTCAAGTGGGAGAGTGTTGATAATGAAGTAAAATATGAGGAAGAGAGGTTTCGTCCGGACAGGGTGAGTGCCGTCCGGATGGTGGGAAACAGATGCTCCTAAGCTCTTAGTATATCTCTATCCAGACAGGGGCCAAGGCCGTTAGGACAGTCGAAGTGAGAAAAGGTTCCATGTCAAGTGGCATTCAGACGGTGACTAATTCCGTTCGGACGGGAGCAGCCTGGAGGCGCGCGTTTAGCCTCTTGACCTAATTTTCTGCTTTACCTATATAATGAACTCATATGTAAAACCTAGGTGTCTAATGTACTCTCAAGTTTCTAAGAGTTTTCTAAGTCCAGAAAACTTATTGTAATGCTTTTCTTCTCGATCATAGTAAAAGAGTGTGAGCCCGTGAACGTAGACACGATTTTTTGAACCACGTAAACTGTGTGTCATGTGATTGTTTTTATTTTTGTGATTGTTTATTTTTGTTATTTGTTTGATTAATCTCGATTTGTGGACGAATTAAAAGAGATTTAATCCCGAAAAAATAGTTTATAAATTTGGTTTAGCATATGCACTACTAGAATAAAGGTTAAAGAGCACACACAAGAAAAATTAAAAAAAGAACTTAGTTTTTATAAAGCCGTGATAAAGTTTTTTTTATAGTAATCTTTTTAATCTCAGTTAAGAAAAATCTGAGATAGTAACATGTTTTTAATCTCACATTTTTCCTAGAGACGAGATTATTTGAACATATTTTTGGTGCTTAATTTTTGAGTAAATCATACTTAGACCTTATGAATACTTTGAATATGTCACTGTGTTTCCTTACTCTTTATAATGCCTCCGCACTCCCTTGCTTTACAAAGATAAGTGACACTTTATCCTTCCGTTAGTCTACCTTTAGTTGACCTAATAGAAACATGCGATATCAAGAAGAAATAAAAAAATACCAAATTTACCCTTGTATACATCATTCCATCAGTGCACCTCCATCATCTCCACCACCTCTCTAAACAACCCTACACACACCCATTGCCAGCCCTCAACCCACTCCTCCATCCCAATACCTGGCTCTTCAGCCATAATACGTTGAATTTGGCACTTTAATATCGAAGATTTTTAACTTTATTCCCAACCTACGTAAAACAGTGTTTAGCAAACACGCTTTTAGGCCAATTAAAAGCGTGGTTAGCAAACACGCCTTCCATTGTCACTGAATTTTAAAAATTTACTATTTATAGAAAGCGTGGTTACTAAACACGTTTTTAGTTTGCATTGAAAACATGTTTGCTAAACACATTTTTTGGTGAAAATAATGCTTCTGAAGTCATCTGTATTCTTCAAACAAAGTGATGAAAATGAAAAAAAGATGTGTAAGTGTGGTTTAAAACTTTGAACGCGTATAATTTTGCGCTCGGGTGTCCGTTTAGGCTGCTTTTTTTTTTGAATAGTTTGGCCTGCCCGTTTTCTCAAAAAATGCATGTTTCAACACTAAATGTGAATTTTCTATTTTACATTGTAAAACTCGAGAAATTTTAATAATAAATTAGTTATTTGAAATGAACTATGAGGAAAATTTTAATTAAATTGGTAGAAATTTTAAAATTTTAATTTAATTATAAATAAACTAAGTAAAAATATAACAAACTAAAATAAATAAATAAACTAATTAATAAAAAGATAAATTAAT
>JAUTBS010029060.1:0-14173 GCA_032361285.1 Aequorea victoria
CCTGCATCCTCCTTCTTACGGATGTACTATTCCACCCTACTTATCAACTGCGTAACTTTTTTGGGCTGGGACATCGTTAAAGCACCCCTAAGCTCCCCTCTTGGGGCGAGGCCGAAGCGGAATGCAGCTACTGCCGTGTTCTCACTGTAGTGGTCAGCCTCGTTGTATATCTACCAACGTAGACTCACAAGGATTCCCTTTCGCCCCTCTTAAGGACCAGGAGACTGTCGATATTCATGGGGACTTTAGTACAGGTTATGAACCGTGATATGAAGGCTGTGGCCAACTCTCTCCAACTGTCGATGGAAGATGACGATAACTTGTCGAACCATTTTAGGCTAGTTGCTCCTATGTTGAATGGAAAAACCTTGCACATGAGAGAGTCGTTGTTGCTCCATAATGTCATCATTTGCTTGTAATGGCTGATATATGCATTTGGGTCCATTTTTGCATCATAGGAGTTGAATTTCAGGAGGGAGAATTCTTTTGGAGGTATCAAGGATTCAATACGAGATGAAAAATGGGGTAGAGAAGAACATATCTGAAGTTATGTTCGGCCTTCTGGTCGGACTGCCCATGATCAATCTTTGGCCGTTCGGTGGAGGAGCAGTGTCGGCCAAACTCCATGTTGGGCGAACTTCTGCCACCTCAGTTCAGGAGCTTCTGCCACCTCAGTATTAGTTCTCCTGCCCCGAGGGAGACGTGGGTCCATCCTATGCGCGCCCTTGCTTGGCCGAGGTGGCATTTGGGTGGATTTGTTCTTTTATTGGTCCTTTTGTGTGTGACAACCCTGACTCTTCCTTAGGAGAGAAGGAGGCTGAACTCTTCGATGAGCAGGGTCGCGCCTACTAGTGGCATCGTCTTCCAGTGGGTCCTTTGCCGTTTGGAGGTTTAAAGCTTCCTTTAATTCAACTATTTCATCCCTCATTTGGCTGAGGGTAGCCTCTTGGTCAAACATCCCCTCTAGACATTTAGAAGTCTGGTGCTGGGGACACTTGCCCCCTGTTGTTTGGTTGATTGCTGGATTGTAATTTTGTCCACAAGACTATACTCTAGATTGGGCTCAACATTGCCTCTCGAACGTGTTTTCGATGGAGATGCCATGAGATGAGATCAATCTTATCTGATTGTCGATGATTCCCATAAATGACGCCAAATGTGCAAGCAAGAAAACTCACAGGTTTGTATGGATTGGGTTGGACCGAACCAGGCTTTGATCCGCTCTTGATATGGTTGGTCAGATTTTCTATCCCTGCAATGGAGGGACAAAGTTACTTCCTGGTGGGGTATTCTCCCCAAAATTCACATCCGATAATAAAGTTAGCACTGGGCTTAACATAAATCAGAGACGAGTATGTAATAAACTGTATGAGAAAGATGGGTGTTCAGGGAATCATCCTCTTTACCTATAGAAGAGCCCTCATATTTATAGGCAAGTTTGAGGATAGACCATCCTTGTGATGATGATTATCCCTGCTGCCACTCTGCCTCAAGTTGAGCCTAGCTCTGCCCAGGTAGAGTAGCCATAAATACCTCTGTAAAGAGTACTCATTGAATGCCATTTAAGGGGATTTGATTTTTTCCTTAGTGTTCATTTAATACCCATTGATGAGGTATTTAATGCCTGGATGTCAGAACCTACTCATCATTCAGGCTGTCACAGTCAACATTTATTGCTCGGCCTCGTGTACGATCCGTGCACAAGCAATACGTGCTTGCCCCATGTACGAGAGCGGGTAAGTGATGGTGCGCTAACCACACAAGTGCTCAGTAGTCTATGTTCAGCCTCGTGTACGGTTCGATAGTCTTGATTGGCCCCGCCCGAAGGCACAATGCTCGGCCTCGTGTATGAAATCATTCTGCTTGGTAAAGGCTGACACACCATTCTCCCTTGACTCTTTCTTACCCGACCCGACCCAAATTCCATGGGCCCGGGTTATGTTGAGGGGGCTTGGGCTTATGTCCTAAATCGGGCCCCTTCAGAGCTCTAAAGACTTAAAAAGCCCACTCAAAACTCAATATGTTTCTTTAATTTGGTTAGCGCAACTAACACAATCACTCTAGCACCGAATTGCTCTCTCAATCTTTTAGTCTCACAAAACAGTGTTTTGATTTTCACATCCCCAATATTTTGGCTATAGAACCCAAAAAGTGTTTCAAAAAAAACCTAGCAATTTGAGTTTCGACAACCAAAAAATTTAGTTTCCAAATAATACCTATATTTTCCCGACTAACTAATTTGGTCGCCAAAAGCTTTGTTTAATATATTTTGTGACTAACTTCCTTTTCATCTCCGAATAAGGCCATTCTATGGCTAAATTTTTGCCGTCAAAAGTATTTTAATCGGTTTCACAAAAAATTAGTGATGGTGCCAAAGTTTTGAAGACCTAATTTAGTTTTGGTTACCCAATTTATATGTTTTTCCGACTAAGAATTACTTCATTGCCAAAAGTCTTTGATTTAGCAACTAAATTATTTATTGGTCACCAAATGTGGTCGTCAAATGTGTATTTTCTTGTACTCTACATTTTTATGTACTTTGCCCTAGTTCTACACTAGATTTTACTGTTTTAGCTATGGTAATGGTAGCTTTTACGTTTTCATACAATATCTTTCAATTTTGACTCATTTTCTTCTACTACTTCTCATTCACACGCTTAGAAAACTAGTAAGCCCTTAACGAGTTAGGCAAGAGAGCATTAACCATTATAGCTGTTAGATATCCTTCTGTTGAGGAAGAGAAGAGAAGGCATGGGACAACAGCTTCTTTCGAACGGGATTGACCTCCGTCTGGATGCCCGATTACAAAGAGCATAGATACTCTAAAGTCTTCTCCGTCTAGATGGGAGTGGCCTCCGTCCAGACGACAGCGCACTGCATTCCGTTCTTCGAAACGTTTTGTCTGGATGGCGCCACAGGAATTTTGATTCTTGTGAATGTTTTTAGTGTTTTTTTGTAGTCTATAAAAAAAAACCAAACTCTATTCATTATAGGCACACAAATTTCAGAAGTGAGAAGAACGAGAACAAGAGTTTGTGAGCTATTCTTTCAAGAGAGAAATGAGAGATTATTCTTAAGAGCATAAGAGATCTCAATCCTTCATAGCATTGAGATCATTTGTTGATCAGGACATTGGTAGAAGAAAGATTCGTCGTGTTCTTATCATTGTTAGTGTGATGGATCATAGCCAATACCATTGTAATCATTAACTTACGTTGTTTGATAGTGAATCTCTGCTCTTCCCTCCCATGGACGTAAGTTTTAATGCCAAACCATCTAAGTTATGTATTTTTTTGCTTTCGTTCATTATTATTTTTAGATCTATATTCATTGTGGTTGTTAGGAATTGCTTGAGTAGCGATATAGGTGATCCACTTGAGTAGCGATTATATATTTTGTTGCCTATTTTATATTCCCACAAAGAGGGAAAAGATCACGCTTTTTCCAATAGTGGTATCAGAGCACAATTTAGAAATAAGATCCGGGAGGATTTATTATTGTTTATGGCTTGTGTGAATTTGAAATGGATGAATTATCTGGTGCGGTGATTAAATTAAAAATATTGTCAAACTATTCGATATGAAAATCATGATAATAGGACGTCCTTTAGACTAAGGACCTATATCTTTTAATTGAAGAAGATGGTAAGAAATCAGATAAATTAACTAAAGAATAATGGAAGGTTATGAACCGAAAAATAATTTCCCTAATCCGTACCTGGGTTGATAAGAGTATTTTTCATCATGTATCTTGAGAAACCAATGCCTACAATTTGTGGCAGAAACTCGAGTCAGTGTATGAAAAGAAAATCGCTCAGAACAAAACTTCTTTGGTCAGACGATTAGTAAATTTGAAATGCAAAGATGGTTGGAGTATCGCAGAGCACGTGAGTGATTTCTAAGAATTGGTGAATCAGCTGAGTACCATGAAGATGGTTTTAGATAAAGAATTACAGGCACTATTTTTGTTCAGTTCTTTGCCAAATAGTTGGGAGACGCTAGTTGTGACAATCAGTAACTCAGCACCGAACGGTATAGTCACTATGGATATAGTGAAGGATATTGTGTTCAATGAAGAGGTGAGATGGAAAGAGCAAAGAAATATAGCTGAGTCATAGGCTTTGGTCACAGAAAAGTGGGGAAAAATTTCAAGCAAAAAATTCTCCAACAGAGACAAGTCGAGAGGTAAGTCCAGGGATAAATCGCAGTCCAGGAAAGAGATTGAATGTTATCATTGTAGCAAGATAGGGCACATGAAAAGAGAATGCAGAAAGTTCAAAAGAGAGCAGGGTCAGGCTAAGGGTGATGGAAAGAAAGAAGAGAAAAACACAGTTGAAGCTACGTCTACTTTAGACGAATGGCAGATCGTCATTATCTATGATGACAGATTCGTCAGGCATACTAGACAGGACACCAGTTGGGTGATTGACTTTAATGTCTCCTTCCATGTCATTACACATAAGGAGTACTTCACTACTTATTTATAGGACGACTTCAGATATGTCAGAATGGGTAATGAATGTATGTCTCATATTGTGGAAATAAAAGATGTCAGTCTAGAGACCACTACATGCTACAGATTGATGCTCAAGGATGTTAGGCACGTGCCAGACATCTGCTTCAATTTTATAACCACAGAGAAGTTTGACAACGAGGGCTTCAATAGCTACTTCGGGGATAAGAAGTGGAAAATTTGCAAATGATCCTTGCTTGTTGTAAGAAGAAGGAAGACATACAGTCTCTACACTTTTGAGGCTAAACTCAGTAAAGACGTGGTCAACACAGTTGAGCAGGATGTCGACATCAAGCTATGACACCAGCAGCTCGGACATATGAGTCAGAAGGGCATGTAAGTTCTAGCCAGAGAGAAGCTTCTACCTGAGGTAAAAAAAAAATATTTTAAATCTTGCATACACTGTCTAGATGGCAAACAACACATAATTTCATTTAATAGAGTCTCTACATCTAGGAAGTCAAACATCCTAGACTTAGAACATTCTGATGTTTGTGGACCAATGAATATTACTACTTTGGGTGGTGCACGATATTTTATCACGTTTATTGATGACCACTCACGGAAGGTTTGAACTTATGCTTTAAAGACTAAAGATGTTATCCTAGCTATTTCTAAGCAGCTTCAGGCCAAAGTAGAGAGATAGACAGAAAGATCCTTGAAATATATCAGGACTGATAATGATGGAGAGTACCGTGGTCCATTTCAAGAGTATTGTTAGAAAAAAGGAATCAAACACAAGATGACTATTCTCAAGACACCAAGGCATAATGGTTTAGCCAAAAGGATGAATAGAACAATCATGGAAAAGGTCTGTTGCATGCTTTCACATGCAAAACTGCCAAAGTCATTTTGGGGTGAGGCAATGAGAACAACAGTTGATTTGATCAAGCTTTCTCCGTCAGTTCCACTTCAGGGTTACGTGCCAGACAGAATATGGATAGTCAGAGCGCTATTCATTTAACCATGAACCCACAGTTTCACTCAAGGTCAAAACACGTTGACGTGAGGTATCACTGGATTCAAGACGTGCTAGATGAAAAGTTGCTACATTTAGAAAAGATTCATATAGACGAGAACAATTCTGACATCATGACAAAGTCTTTGCCTAAAGACAAGCACGACTTCTACAGAGGATGAGCAGGATTGGTTGAGCCTCCGACCTATGAGAATTGGGCATTCCTCCCTCATACATCAGTAGGGGGAGTTTGTTGGATATCTTTCCGTTGAGAAAGAGCAGAGAAGGCACAGGACAGTAGCTTCGTCCGAACAAGATTGACCTTTGTCCGGATGCCAAATTACAGAGAGTACAGGCATTCTCAGGTCTTCTCCGTCTGAACGGGAGTGGCCTCCGTCCGGACGGCAGCGCACTGCATCCCGTTCTTCAAAACGTTCCGTCCGTACGGCACCACGGAAATTTTAATTCTTGCGAAGGTTTTTAGGATTTCTTTCTTAGGTTTATAAAAGGAACCAAACTCTATTCATTATAGACACACAAATTTTAGAAGTGAGAAGAACGAGAACAAAAGTTCGTGAGCCATTCTTTCAAGAGAGAAATGAGAGATCCTTCGTAGTATTGAAATCATTTGTTGATCGAGGGGTTGGTAAAAGAAAGAACCATCACGTTCTTATCATTGTTAGTGTGACGAATCATAACCGACTCCGTTGTAATCATTAACTTACACCGTTTCATAGTGAATCTATGCTCTCTCCTCCCGTGGACATAGATTTTAACGTTGAAACACACAAGTTCTGTATTTTGTGCTTTCATTAATTATTACTTTTAGATTTATATTCATTGTGGTTGTTAGTTGAATCGCTTGAGTAACAAGTATATATTTTGTTACCTATTTTTTATTCATACAAGGAGGAAAAAGATCACGTTTTTTCCAAACAATAACTTCTACTAACCTGGGCACTTTTGTTTGCTCGAAGTAAGATCTCAAAACACACCAACTCTCATTTGCATCGCGCATAGGTGTTTTTTGCTCAACCTCTGCGCTGCAAAACACTTGGAAATCATCGAAAAAACTAGATGAATAGTGATTTATTTCTTGGATAAAACAAAAATAATGCACATAAGGCCCAATTTTCCTATTGTACAATATTTTTTTTGGGTGATATTATTGTCATGACTCATTTTTAAACTTCTGTAACACATTCAGTCATTAAAAATTAGCTGAGAGTTTACCAAGTCCTATATGAAAAGATGGATTGAGATCCTAAGATTTACTAATTAAGGAATTTCCCCCCTTTTTGTTTGGGGGATAATATCATTTATCAAAATATAAATAGCTAAATAGAAAAAAAAATAAAAAAAGAGTGAGCTTTTAAATTGGGGCATGAATTTTATTTTTCAAAAAGTTTGAATTGATACTTGTAGATTGTGGAAAGATAAGGGGTATAATGGTAACTCCATTCTTGGTGAATGAGTGGCTCTTGTATACTAGGTAGAAAAAGTAAAAGTGGTCCAAAACAAAAAGAACTTTTTTGTTGGTTCCTGGAAGGGTATTATCGATGGTTGGTGACTGACAGTTGACATCAACTATCCAAAAGGCACACAACTCATATTTAATAATTGAAGAATTATTAAGTTTTTTTCAACTATTATGTGACATCATTTATACTATACTTTTAAAATATTATGTGATATTATTTTTATAGTACTCTGACGAATAAAAATGATCGATTCATACTAAGTGGATCATTTTTATCTTTCACCTACCAAATAAAAGTAGGTTAATATTGTCTCACAAAGAATATTTTCTGCTACACCATTAGATAGACACGTAACCATTGCCACATGGTGTTCCAAAATCACTGAATAATTATTCTATTTAATTGAGTAAATATTCGGTAGTCTCAAAGTACCAAGTAATATTATTTATGTGGTACTCTTATTTAATGATATAGTAAAAATACTTCGAGTAGAATAATAGTGACCCACATTTGTTGAGTAGATAGGAGACAAAGTGTGATCCATTTAGTATGCATTAAATATTTTTATTTGTCAGAAATACTACGTAAGTAATATCATATGATATTCTGGGAGCACCCAATTCTTTTTCCATTTAATGGGAATTAACCCAAAGATATTTGTTACAACCATATCCTTTGTCAATAAAATGTAGGGTATGTTTGGTTTATTTTTTTAAAACAAATTTCTTTGAGTAAGTTTTTTTTATAAATTATTGTTTTAGTTTTCAAGATAAATGACGTGACTTCGGCTAATTAAGTAAGTTAAATTATAATTAATAATTATTATTTAGATATTTTGAAAAAATAAAATGACCGTTTTTTAAATACAAACCGAACATGTTTTTAATTTTTTTTTTCAAAAATATGTTCTACAAAAATCTGATTTCTTCCATAAAAACAGAAATGAATATAATCTTAATTATCCTTTCTTAAAAAATAGCCTAATAAAATTCAAGAATGTTAGAAAAGAATACACCGAAATCTATTCAAAATGCAAATGTATGGTATAAAATAAATTGTAGTGTGGTAAGGGCTTAGTTGTCACAAAAATTATGTCTGCATGTCTTACTATATTAAAAATCATTAAATATATCTTCCAAATTTTTGTATCACAAAATTCTTATATCATTCAATTCAATGTATTAAAACAAATAAACATCTTATATCATTCAATTCAATGTATTAAAAACAAATAAACATAATATTCTCGAGACAGAGGACCTCTGCTCATTTTGAAGTACTTTTTAAAGTAATTTTTCTGTGTAGGTAGCAATATTGTCAGTAAATTCTTATATTTCTAAAAAGTAAGAAAATGATAGGATTGTAAAATAGCTCAAGACAAGTGGGCCGGTCTAACCCTGGATCGGCTAAAAAAACAGCCCAAAGCCCGACCCGACCCGAATTTTCTTAAAAAAATAATGAAATAATTAATTTTTAAGCTCAGCCCGAGGACCTCAACGAAAACACTAACGGCTCTTTTTTTAAATGGACAGTCTATATCGTTTTGCAATGGAATCCAACGGCTGTGACAAAAGAGCCAGTGTATGGCCCGACCCGACCCAGCTAATGACTATATTTTGTTTTTTAAAAAATTCATAAAATTAATTTTTTTTTTCTATAAATACCCACATCTCTTTCTATTTTCATTCACTCAAACTCTCTCAATCTCTTTTAATTTTTACTCTTTCTCAAGTTTCATATACCATGTTTAAAGTTTGATTAATTAATTTAATCAATTTTAAAATACTCTCAAAGGCTCAAGACTCTATCTCAATCTCAAGTTCTCAACTATCAAGTATCAAAAATTAATGTTTCATTAAGATCAAAAATTCAAGATCAAAACTCCATTAAGAAACAAAAACAAAATTGAAGTTTCATCAAGAATTAAATCGTCATTTGATTAGATTTAATTTTTGTATTGTAGTATTATAGTATTATAGATATTATTTAGTTACATAATAATTATTAATAAATATATTCTAATTTTCTAAATTTTATTTTTTAAATTGAATTCTTAAGAGTTGATAAATATAATTCTTATAAACATAATTCTTTAAAATTTATTGTACCTACGGAGAAATTCTATTATTTTTTTCTAATTTATATTCTTGAATTAAAAAAAACTCTATGGATCTTAATAATCTAACTGTGTGTCAACTAGATCTTCATTATGAGGTTCTAGTAAAAACTCATCTGCCGTATAAAATAATTATGAAAGAATAGTATAAAATAATATCGATTGTAATAACCCATAAACTAATAACTTAATTATTTAACTTAAAAGAGGGACCAAAGGGTAAATTATTTGAAAAGGAGTGTTAATACATGCAGTGTTCAATAAGTGAAAGGGGGAAAAATGTAATTTAAGGGGACATGATGTGAGAGGAAGGTGGCTGATAGGTGGGGGCCTGCCACTTCTTGTCTGATGAAGCTTCTAGAGAATTAGAGAGAGAGGAAGAGAGAGTTCGTGGTTCCAAAGAAGAAGATGAAGTGTACTAAGGAAGAAGAAGAGGGTCGTTCGAAGGAAAATGAGTACACTGAAGAAGAAGAACCTCCATTATGGCTTCTCAAAGCTTTCGTCCGCGTCTTGGAGGTAAGAATCCACCTCTTTCTTGAGCCTTGAAGAGTGATAGAACCTTCTTTGGAGAATATTTAACTCCCTTTAGTTTAAATATGAAAAACTCCATTTCTTTTCTTCTTCGTGAGTTATCTGTTAGTAGCTAATAGATTTATGGAGTTGGGAGTTGGGTTTGTTGGTTAGAAGGAGGAGAAATGATGTAAGATGAGGTTTGAATTGATGTTGAGTTGTTTGTAAACTCTTATACTTGGTTTCTCGAAGGATTAAAATGATTTTGGTTGAGGTTTTATAAAGATTCAATTATTTTTGTTGAGTTCCTGGTTGACGGAGGAGAGGGGAAGATCTTGTTTAATTTTCTTTTGTTTTTGTTGAAATTCGGTTCCCACAATGCAGAATGGAGTGTCGAAGTTTGAGGTTAAGTTAGAGGATGTTTTCTGGGTGTTGAAGGTCCACTTTTGAAGCTTTTAAACCCATTAAGACCGAGCCAAACGAGGCCTGACCAGTGGAAAAGCCAAAACAGGGCATGGGTCATTCCAGCGGCGTGGGTCGACTCACATTGGAGGATGAGTTGACTCATAAAACGTCTGGGGAGCTACTGGAATCGTGAGTCAACCCATGGTATGGGAGGTGTCGACTCACGAAGTCCTTGGGAACCTACTGGAATCGTGGGTCAACTCACGATGAAGTATGAGTCGACCCAACCTTCGTTGGGGGCGCGCTTGGGTCGAGGGGAAGGGGCGTGGGAGTTGACCCATCCCCAGTGCGCACGCGCGCGAGGAAGGGCCAGCCCAGCGCCCATGTCAACTCATGGGGCGGGCGATCGACTCAGGGCCCTTGCTTGGCCGTAGGTGTGTCGACTCATAAAAATTATGAGTCGACCCATTTCATGACCTGAAGCTGAATTGCTTGGACCATGTTTTGGGACCTTTTCCGAATCTTTCTAGCCTTCGGTCCCTTAACGAAAGATGTTTCTAAAATATATATACAACCTATAAAAATGTTAAAGAAGGGAGTTTGTTTTATTTGAGGCCATTTCTTAATTAAATTGTCTATAAAATATAGGTTCGAAGAAGGTTGTTGAAGAGGACGACTCGGTGCCTCGTGTTTGAGAGATCTTTTGAAGGTTTTGGTACAAAGGTGAGAGTGGCTAGTTCCTAAAGTGAAATATGATAATTTAATTATGTTTTCCTTAAATGATTTTCTTCATGAAAGTATATGTTTACTCCAATTTGAAAACATGATGTAATTGCCCTAGTTGGATGTAATTTCTTTGAGATGTGTGAATTATTCCCTTTGTATGAAATTATGTACCCATGATGTAATGATAGCATGATGAAGAATGATAGAAGATATTTAGCTTGCTTACTCTTTTTATCAATGATGTTGTAGCATGTTTCCCTAACGATGTTGTAACCACATGATGAGGTGACATTTGCATATGCATTGCATTTAAGAAGAATCTAATTCATGCCCGAAGGTGGAGGGCAATATTGCACACTCCAAGGGGTATACCCGAAGGTGGAGGGTCGTGTTACATACCCGAAGGTAGAGGGCATTGTACACACCCCTTTGGAGCATGCCCGAAGGTGGAGGGCCGTGCAATATGTTAAACTTAAAAAGATGATATACCATGCGCATACGAAGCATTCCATGGATCATGACGTATATCCTTATGATGATGATGTGATAGTGTATGTTGGAAAGATGTTGAGACTTCATGATGAACTTGCTTGATTGAATTAGATTTTCAATTGAGGTTGACTATTATGTTTTCAATATTGTATTTCACTTTGTACTAAGCCCACTCTCCTGAAACCCTGTGGTTGCAGATTTACAGCTTTTGGGGATAGGTGGATGTCCACACGTGCCTAGTCGAGGAGAGACTAAAAAGTCCTAGCTTAAGCCTTTTGTATAGATGTTTTCCTTAAAAAATTTGTACTTAGGAGCATTGATGTGTAAAGACTAGCGAACGATGTAAATCATAAATGATTATTTTTGACGATGCTTGAGAAGTAATTTATTTAATGCATGATAGCATTTTTGGTGCTTAACCAAAGGTTTATGTAAAATAATGAATGAATGAGTGCACGAGTTGAGCGAGTCACCTCACTCTGAGTGGGGAACACTACCTCTGGGGGAGCGGGTGTGACATTTTGGTATCAAAGCCCCAGGTTCATAGGTCCTGTAGACCTAGGTGTGTTAGCACTATGTGGACATAGGTGGTGGGTAGTTAAGTTGAGTCTTGATGATTGAAGTTAGGGGTGCCATACCTTTATCTTTGGACGTCTGTTCGACTGGCTTTGAAGTCTGACTGGAAACGCATTCTGCAGGCGCAGATTCCTCTCAGAAATCATAGTAAGTAGACAAATTTGGAAAAGCTACCCTAGGAGTCACAAGTAGGTTGATAGTACTAGATGATAACAATAGATCTTGGAAGGGAAGTTAAGGTGTTTCTCTCATACATGTTTCATTGTTATATACTCGTTTGTCAGACTGAAAGATAGAGTTTGAAATACGGAATCTTAATTGATTTCGTTCATGATGTAGAAATGGAAATCTCAGATGGAGAATCAAATATCCCCGAGCAACAAAGCGGGAAGGGGTAAGGTGTACCCCAGCAGGTAGGGCAAGCTGGTCAGACTGATCAGACGGCTGCGATCTTGGCAGCAATTGCCAAGCTAACCGAGGCAAACACCCATTTGCTAAGTATGCAAATGGGAAGGGGTGACAAATCAAAAGAAAAATAGTTCAAAGATTTGGGGGCAAAGGAATTTCATGGGACGTTAGATCCCGCTGAAGTAGAGTTCTGGCTCAAGGATGCAGTTCGTATCCTTGATCGCCTCAGAGTAACAGAGGATGAGAGGGTAGATCTGGTTACCTTCATGTTTAGAGGGGAAGCATACAATTGGTGGGAGGCTACAGAATGATTATTGAAATTTCCGATTCCGGGGAAAGAGCCTCCCACACCTCAGGAGCTTACTTGGGCACGATTCATGAAAGCCTTTGACGAGCAATACAAGCCAGTGAGTTACAGACATGAGAAGGAACAAGAATTCATTGAACTAGTGCAGAAAGATATGACCGTGGCCGAATATGAGATAAAGTTTACAGAATTGTCTAGATATGCACCCTTGTTGGTACAGGAGGAAGAAACACGATGCCGTAGATTTTTGAGGGGTCTTGAGTTTGCCATTAGAACGAGACTGACCAGGCTGAGAATTAGCAGCTATGCACTGTTGGTGAACACAGCTCGTATGATTGAAAAGGATGTTAAAGAAGGCGTTGGGAGGCGAGAGGACTACAAGAAGAGGATGTTTGGCGGAACATCCTCGGAAAGGAAAGGAAAGACAAATTTCAAGAGTGGTGCAAGTAAGCCACCGGTTTTTCGAAGCCAAAGCACTCCCTCTGTGGCAAAGAGCATCGGATTTAGAGGAAATCAACCAAGTGTGGTATTGTAAACAAGTGTGAGAAAGGAAGGGGTCTCACATGCTTCAAATGTGGGGAGGTCGGTCACTTCATCAAGGATTGCCCAAAAAGAGAAATAGTGTGCTATCGATGCAACCAACCGGGTAATGTGGCGGCGAATTGTGGGCAACAGGGAGTTCAGGCTGCATCATCAGTGGGGAGTAGGAGGACCATGGAAAGTAGGCTGGCAGAACCATCACAGAACAAGGGAAAGAGTATTGCTATGGAGAGATCTGTTACGCTAGGGCGTGTTTTTGCTATCACGCGGCAGGATGCACGGGCTACGCCCGACGTGGTGACAGGTATTATACTGGTTTGTGACATACATGCTCATGTACTTGTTGATCCTGGCTCGATGCACTCTTTTGTTGCACCCACTTTTATATCACAAGTAAAGAAAGCCATACCTGAACCTTTGAGCCATACAGTCACTATAACTACACCACTGGGGGAAGAAATGATTATTAACACAGTTTAAAAGAAGTGTCTTTTGAAAATGGGAGAACATGAAATAATTGTAGATGTGATGCCCCTACCTATGAGAGAGTTTGATCTCATCTTGGGAATGGACTGGTTGTCCACATACCATGCTTCTTTAGATTGTTTCGAAAAGAGAGTTGTGTTTAGAATCCCTGGAGAGAAGGAATTTATTTTTCATGGCGAGAAGGTCAGGGCACCTGTATGCTTTGTGTCGGCCTTTAAGGCGACCAAGTTGTTGAGGAAAGGGTGTCAAGGGTTCTTGGCGCACATTGTAGAATTTGAAGCTAAGAAGGAAGAACTTTCCGAAATCCCCATTATTTATGATTTTTCGAGTAGCTTACCGGGGTTGCCCGTTGATAGAGAGATTGAGTTTGCTATTGACTTGTATCCGGGCACATTTCCTATCCCTATCCCACCCTACCGTATGTCTCCCATTGAGTTGAGAGAGTTGAAAGAACAATTGCAGGAGATTTTGAAAAAAGGTTTCATTCGACCCAGCGTGTCACCTTGGGGAGCACCCGTTTTGTTTGTCAAGAAGAAAGATGGAACACTGAGAATGTGCATTGACTATCGACAGTTGAATAGAGTGACGATAAAGAACAAGTACCCGTTGCCTAGAATTGATGATTTGTTTGATCAACTTCGGGGAGCTTGCGTGTT
>JAUTBS010029171.1:0-14173 GCA_032361285.1 Aequorea victoria
AGTGATTGAACAAAATTATCAAAGACTTGAGAAAAGACCAATTTTATATGTAGGCAAGTGAGTATGAATTCTAAGATGATGGAAGAAAATCTTTGAGGCATGTTATGTCAGAAAATGGAGTTGATTGATCCAACTAAGGTGTTTCAATGAAAGTCAATATTTAAAAAAAAAAAAATTTAAGGTTCCTTAGGATTGATCGGCTATTATAGAAGATTTATTACAAATTTCTCTAATCTGGCTAAATCAATGATTCATTTGAAGCATAGATGAGTAAAGTTTGTTTAGAATAAATGAGTATAAAGAGTGATTTTTAGGAGTCCAAGACGAGGTGGGTTAATGTCCCAATATTGATGGTTCCAAAATAAGACATAGTGTACGTGATGTATAGAGATATTTCTAAGAAATTATTTAGTCATGCAATAGCTTAAGTTGAAAAAGTAATAGCATATGGTTCGAGACATCTAAAATCGCATGAAAGAAACTACATGACATATGACTTGGAGTTAGTAGCATTAGTATTTGATCGGAAGTCTTGGTGTCATTATTTATATGAAGAATAACTTGAGGTCATTGTGGAGCACAAAAGTTTGAGGTACTTATTCACACGAAAGGATATAGAAGTGAGGCATCAAAGTTAGATGGAGTTCCATGTAGACTTTTAAATTCATTCAGGTATATCACACTGGTAAAACCTATATTATCGTTGATGCTTGAGTAGGAAGTACAGAGGTCTCGCAACTTATATGGCTTTGGAGGTTGAGAGATGATAATGATGGTAAAGATTGATCTTGAACCCAATAAGGATGGAAGGAGAAGTTGTTTGGTTAAATATCTCAAAATTATGGTAAAATCTTGGAAGAACAAGTATTAGACTTTTTAAATTTTCGAATGCCTATAGGTGGAATTTCTACCAATTGGAGTGAAAACTGGTACGAGTTTGAGATTTTAGGAAATCAGTTATACCTAACATTGATGAATTATGAGAGACATTACCGAAGGTATTTTAACAATCAAGTTTCATAGTTGATTTTGGAGGAGGTAAATGTATTAAGGTTAACAAAAGAGCTATGCCAATGGAAAGGTTATGCCAATGACATCAAACTTTGAAGATCACATATTCTTTTTACATCGTAGGAAAGTTGTTTGTTTTAGATGAAATGCAAGGTTGCCACCATGATATCTTGGACGATTTAAAAACTATATAGGACCCCGGGAAGGTGACCTACTGCACGGTCATAATAAGGATAAGTTCTCTTGTAGTTTTATTTTACAACAGTCGTGAGAAGATATGTCTTATTTTCCCCACATCATTAGCTGTAAAAAAACAAGGTATGACACGTCTGGTAAAACGGGGTTGACAAAAGATTAGGGGATCAAAAGGTAAGGGCTAGCTTGTCAAAGGTGTTGTAACGTTTGCAAATTTTGTGACCTCACCAAAAGGTTGGGAAGTTCAACTCAGGATGGAAGACATTAGGCGCATAGTTTGGTGCAACTATATGAGGCTGAAGTAACACCGTAAAGTTCGAGGATGAAATTTTGTTTAAGGGGGGTAGGTTGTAAAGACCCGAGTTTTCATGCAATTTAACCTAGGCATAAATCTACCCTAATTTATTTACAAAATATTCAAACCCTAGAATTTAAACTCTCTAAACCCTAAAGGAGTAAGCAGTCATGGATATGAATTATAACCTAAGGAATTTTAATGTTAAGTTTGTAGAAGAATGTTAGTTTCCTAAGATCACAGCCTAAACATGGAATTCTAGGCTTAAGTCCAACATGAAAATTCAAGTTCATAAGTTCATGAATTAAATCAATGAGCCCCAATTGAATTTTAAAGACCAATTTATTAATTAAAGTTCAATCAGGAATTGAAGTCTTGGAAATCACAAAAAAAAACCCAAACTTTAATCAAACATCAAAATGGGACCCACATGAATTTCTAAATTATGAAAATAAGAAAATAATAAAATAAATTCATTCTGAAACACTCCTTATGGCCGGCCAGCTCTTTTTCCCCTAGGAGAGTTGCTTGACGTGACATAAGTCTTCAAATTTAAATAAAAGAAAGGAAGCAAGAATGATGTGACCTTTGTCCCATTTGCAAGCAACCTAAAATTTAATCTTTAATTCATCTTCTACACTAATTAATTAGTTATGGGAGATAATTATACACATAAATATACCTCAAGAGGATAAGAATACATGAAAAAGTAAAATAAGAGAGAAAATTAGCCAAAGAAAGATTAGTGGCAAAATGGCTTTTTTCTAGAAAACCCCTAATCTCATCATTTTGATTTGAACACACACTTCCATCAACTATTTTCCCATGTCCTCATGTCCTCTTTTAGAAGACTTTTTGGCCGAAATAAGTCATCAAGATGGGAGACTAGAAGTGGCCATTTTAAGAAATTAAAATAAAAAGAAAACCCTGTATTTTCCTCACACCTCTTTGCCTATAAATAGAACCAACTTCCCACAATTTTCCAAAATTTTCCCAAGCATCTCCTCCCTCTCTCTAGCTTGGCAACCAGAGGAAGAAAAAGGAAGAAAAAGAAAAAAAAAGAAGAAGAAGAAGAAGAAGGAAAAAGGGAGGAACATTAAAGCTAAGTCCTATCTTCATAGATCAAGAACAAACCAAGTAAGAGACTTTCTAAACTCATCTTTTCTCTCTTAATATCATCTTCTTATCTTTAATCCTCTCTAAGATAAAAGAAACATGGACAAAAATGGATAAGAACAAAGATGAAACATTGAACCAAGAATATGAGCTTAGAACCTTGTTCTAGGAAAGTTTTGTAAGGACCTAAGATGAAGTATATAAATAATGTAGAAAATGATTAAGAACTCTTTTATGAATATATTATGTTGTTGTGATATGTTTGGATATGCTTTGAATGTGTTAAAATATGAGGAATTGATGGTGGTATGTTTTTGCGAAGAAATCAAAAAAACTAAGTGATTTTTAGGCTATCTCCAGAATTTTTGTGTGAACCCAATCATCCCCAAATTAAAAAATGTTTCTAACAGAGGCTCGTTAGGATGTCTTCAGTGTTTGGTATTTTTGGTTGGGCCCAAAAATGTATTTCTAAACTTCTTTTCTATTTTTTAAGTTTCTGTGACAGAGAGGCCAAATATCAGTCCACTTTGAACCCTTTTAGATTGTTCTATATAAATCCCCTTGTGAAGATCCACCTATCCACAGAACGATCTATGAGTCTAGTTCCATCCCTTTTTACAGAACTCACTTTAGACTTGTATATTTTGAGATATCAGGTTTCTAGCAAACAGGTTCATTTTTTTACAGATTCTGTTGTAGCATGTTTTGGACCCCTTTCGGTTAGCAACCAGTTCTTGGTTTGTTCATGAACAATATTTATAACCTCTTAGTCTAGCTCTCTGTAAATTTGAATAATTTTCCAATGAGAGTTGGTATTTTTATGTATTTATGAGTCTCTGTGGTAGATTCTGGAACTCTGTTTTGTACTGTGAAATAATGTGTTTAAGGCTATACTTACCCTAAGGCATGTTTGCTTCTTTTTAATATCATCTATGGTTATGAATGAACCTTTATGAGTGGGATAAATGTTGTATGATCTTAGACTTGTGTTATAGCATATCTCATGCATGGCCTGAGTGTTGGGTGGGAGTTTCGTACCTTGTGTCTAGCTTGGCTAGTGTTAATTCTTGATGGACATTGTGGTTGTTGTTGTGGACAAGTTCAAATGGGTTGTGACTTGGGTATGATCTTGTGATGGAGTGGGTGATTTTCCCTTCCATGTTGTAACCTTGTGATAGGTACAGTGTAGTTTGCTGCACCGCGTCGAACTGATAAATTTAACATAGATTTGTCAGGGAATCAAGAGGGGTGGTGGTTCTGGGGTGCAATAAGTACTCTTTACCTGGAAGTACCCCACTTCCCTTTGGGCATTCATGATCTAGCTGAGAATTTAACTCTCTACGGCGCTCATGGTGTGACAAGGTGGGTCTTTCAGATTGGTTCTAGCCGGGGGCTCGCATTAACCGGTTGGTATGTAATCCACTATGAGTCATGGTAACCACCAATGGGGGAATGGATCATGGCTATCTAGAAGCTTAAATTTCTAATGTTATTGGTTTGTGTGGTTGAGTTTTGTTGCATCATTTCGGCGTAAAAGAATCCTTGTCAGGAATCAAGTTTTTTATCATTTGTGCACACCATATATCATTATATACTGTTGTATGTATTATGTGTGAGAATTGTTGGGTTTGGAAGTTTCTTTCTGGGCTTCGCAACTCATGGCGTTTCATGCCAGGTTTTGAAAAAGAGACCATGATCGAAGAGGCCACCGATAAATATGCGGAATCGTGGCTTACGTGATTAAGTAGCAACTGTGCTTGCGAGATTTATATTTCAGTAATCTCTTTTATTTATTGTTGGGATATAATATTTAAAATAGGCTGTGTCTTGTGCGAAATGCGAATAGTATTCCCGAATGATAAATATTAAATTATGTTGGATGATTATGGTTAGAATAAGCCTATGTACTATATTTACGTCTCTTGACAAACCAAATTTTTGGGCATGACACTTGGACTTGCATGGAGGCTTCTTTGACGCTGCTAATGTATGCATTCATCATTAGAATCTTGCAGAACTGGCCCATGTTCGGTTTAGTTAAAATTGGGGTGTCTACAGTTGTCCCTCTTTGACAGAACTCTCGCCACAACGTGTGGGTAAGTGAATATCAAAGTACCATAGTTAGTCCCTTTTGATTAAACTGTTCATCAGGAATGAAAAAAACAAAACAAAAATGAAAATAAGCTATCCTTTTAAGGTCATGAGTGGACCATGTGCTCAGTTTATAGTTGTGCCGGACTGCGTGCATAGTTTATAGTCATGTAGGACTGCGTGCATCAGTTTATAGTCATACCGGATTGCATGCATAGTTTAAGGTCATGTATGATCATTTATTCAGTTTAAAGTCATGTCGGACCGCGTGCGTAGTTTAAGCTCATGTAGGACCATTTATTTAGAGTAAAGTCATGCCGGACTCAAGGTACTCAGTTGGAGGTCATGAGACTGACCGGTTTATTAAGCTTGAGGTCGAGGGATGGACCCAAAGGTACTCAATTTTAGGTCGTGAGGCCCACCCACATCACTCAGTTTAAGGTCATAAGACAGACCTCCTTTATAATCTCGGGGTGTGAGAACAAACCTTTCCATGAATAGCAAGGTAATTTTGATGATCAAAAATGATTTTAGAGCTTTCTTTTATCGAGGATGGACCCGAATTTTGGAATTTTTTGATTTAAAACTCATGATATGATGAATGGGAGGTCGACACGTGTCTTGAGAGAGATGACATGTCGTCACGTAGACATGGTGCGTGATGAGGAAAGTGGCGTTGCACCATGTGTCGATTGGATTGATTGGCGCCACATGGAGGGAAGTTTCGTCACGCTATGTGATGACTGGATTTCCAAATGCACGAGGAGGGAAGTGGCGTAGAGCCACGTGGTCAATGAGTGAAGTTGCTTAGCACCACGTGTGAAGGAGGGAAGTGGCGCGCGCCAGGTACGCCAAAGTTTGCAAATGTCTTGGGTTACGTATCGATGTTTCTCGAGAACGAAGGGCTTCCCTTTGATCAGCCCAATTCGGAGCAACGCATCCCTCCTACTTGTCTCATGGTCTTACGATCCAAAATGCGTCCCATTGGGTCCTATGTTAGACGGCTTAGTGGACGATCTGAATGGTCCCATTTTGGATGGATCTCTGTTCGTCCCAACCAACTTTAGGTTGTGTCGTACGTATTCCCAAGGGAATTAACTGACCTATTTTTTTGTTCCTAGATTAATGTCTTTACGTTTTTATGGGTTTTTTGTTACTTTATGATTTGACTCTGTATTGTCCCTAGACAAACATTTTCACGTTTTTCTATGGGAGTTGTTGTTAATTTATCTATGGGTTACGTAGCAACATTTATCAAGATGGGCAAGTTTTCCTTCCCCTATCTGAAATAGGTTACATTTCGCACTTCCGCCAATGATGTATGAGCTACACGGCTCTGGGTCATCCTAAGTTGCGTTCCACGCTTCCTAAGTTAGATAGGGGTGCTCTTACCTAACCGACTTAGGTTGTGCTGCTTGTTTCCCGAGAGGGATTTGGTGGCTTTGTCCTTAGATAAACGTTGTCCTATTTTTCTACAAAATTTTATTATTAGGGTTTTATCCATAGATTAACATTTTCATGTTTTTCTAAGGGTTTGTTGACTTTATATTTTTAATTGTCCCTAGACAAATGTTTGCACATTTTCTTAGGAAAAGTTTTCATTTCATTCATTAGGTCAGTAATTTCATACTTTTCTAGATTTATTGAATTTATTTTTTTTTTCTTTTTGATCGACTTAGGTTGCATCTTAATATTTCCTAAGAGGGGTTTTTCTCTTTTTATGTCACTATATAAATGTTTACACGTTTTTCTAAGTTTATTGGGTTTTGCTTTGGTACGACTTAGGTTTCTTTTCAATGCTTCCTAATACGGATTTTTTTTTATTTTTATGCACTAAGTATACATTTGCACGCTTTCTTAGGTTTATAGAGTTTTTGCTTTGGTCCGACTTAGGTTGTTTTTCAAAGCTTCCTAAGACATAATTTTTCTATTTTTAAGCACTAAGTAAACGTTTGCACGCTTTATTAGGTTTATTAGATTTTTGCTTTGGTCCGACTTATGTTGCTTTTCAAGGCTTTCTAAGATGGGATTTTTTAATTTTTATTCACTAAGTAAATGTTTGCACGCTTTTTTAGATTTATTGGATTTTTGCTTTTGGTCCGACTTAGGTCGCCTTTCAAGGCTTCCTAAGAGAGAATTTTGTCTTTTAGGCACTCAGTAAGCATTTTCATACTTTCTTTTGTTTATTGTGTTTTTACTCTGGTCGGACTTAGGTTGCTTTTCAAGACTTCCTAAGAGGGAATTTTCTCTCTTAGGCACTAAGTAAGCATTTTCTATTTTCTTAGTCAGATTGTGCATTCTCTTTTTCGTTTAGTTTTTCTTCTTTTAGTCTATATTATCTGATAATTTTTTTGTGTTTTTCTTCTTTTCTGTAGGTCGGTGATTATTTACGTGGATTCGGGGGCTTTGCCCGAATCCTTGAGTGGTATCAGGTTCTCCCCGTGGAGAGCTGGGTACTCGTTGATAGACCCAGATTCGATCGATTTTTCCCAGTCCTCACGAGTACTCATAATGATAGACTACTCTTGACGGTTTTGGTGAAGAGGTGGTGGGATACCACCAATACCTTCCACTTCTCTAGGTTCAGGTCCCTCAACTGCCTCCACTTAGTATGAGGTTGACGGATACCAAATCACCTAAGGATGTCGACGAGGCTTTGAACGGCTTTGCGGCTGGGGATTTCCTAGCCATGGGGGAGTACGCTGCCTTTGCACGCAACTACCTGATGCGTCCAATGTGCATCCAGCTTGCGGAGGTGCAGATTGGACAGCCCTCGACATCTCGGGTTTCTCCGGTGATGGGTGGTCATCCTCTTCCTACAGCTGATAGTGGTGCCATCACTACTCGAGGCACCTTTCGCACTGATGCTCGGGCTCATACTTTGGTTTAGGCCGCTCCTGTCTTCCCTCCTCTGCCTCAGGCAGTGAATATTTTTAGGTTTGGGTATCCTTGTCCCATTCCTATTCCTACTCATACGACACTGTAGCTACGCCTTAGTAGCGGGGATGACCAGGTACTTCCTCTTTTCCCTTATTTCATATATTTCCTTCTTGCAGCCATGTATGTCAGTCCATCTAACATTTGTCGTTTATCAACTTATTTTAGGTTTCTCCGCCTTGCCGCGCTTATATCCGGGACTGCCTCACTACCATTGCGGGTCTTATGATCTTGGTGAGGCAGCATGCTCAGATGCTCATGGAGGCGCGCCTAGACCCTGTTCCTCGGGATCCCTTCCCTCACCCACGCCCGGTGAGTGTTATTCTCTACTTATTCTTAGGCCTTCCTCTCCTTCTTCTTTTTTATTTTTTTATTTATGCATATGTACATATTCTGACCGTACTTATTCTTTCCTTCTCTTTCTTTCTATTTTTTGGAGCCTTGCTCCACCAGTCGTACCTCTATTCATAGGACATCCTCGTCCTCTCATGTCACCCATCCAGCAGTTGCCGGTTCATCTGTAGCATCCTAGGGATCTATCCTACGAACCAGGGTTTGGGAGCATCAGGTTGACAATGACGAGAATTTTGTCTCGGAGAATGCCACTACCTCTGTATCATCCCTCCCAGAATCTTCGCGTCGCACTCGTCGCTGACATGATTAAGATGTCCTTTCTTTTCTCTTTCATTTCATTGGTTGTAGGCCCTAGATACATTTTTCTTTTCCTTGCATATATATTTTATTTATTTACGGGATAGGCATTCGTGACTAATTGGATTATTTATTCAGTATCTTCCTTTTTGGTTTTTTTTTTCTTTCTTCTGTACAAATATTTTTCATTTATATACATGGATGAATTGTGCTTTATTTACAGCGATTGTTATATACATGGGTTACATATGTACAGGATTATGTATAGAGATTTAATTGCAGGTTGTTTACCTATGTACAGGATATGTACATGATTCTATTTACAGGGTATCGTTATGTACATGGTACTATTTATAGGGTTCTATGTACAGGGTACTATTTATAGGGTTCTATGTACAGGAGGGTACTATTTATAGGGTTCTATGTACAGGAAACTTTTTAAAAGGTTCTGTGTGTTTTTTTTTATGTATATACAAGATTATTTATTTACAACGGTATGAAGAATTTAAAAAGAAGATATTTACAGAGAGACTATTTCTAGAGGGGTTATTTACATACAAGGATTACATATATACATGAGATATATTATTTTTGTGCTGCGCTTGCTCTTTTCTGGGATTTCGTTGTATATTTTTCTTATGTATGAATACCTATTCATGGATGGTAGGAGATAGCAGGGCATAGACCTAAGCGGTCACGCTAACACCCGTATATATTAAGTGCCTATGGTGGCAGGCATGGACAGAAAGCAGGGTGAGAGAATAAAACTACTTTTTTGCAACAGAGGTGGCGCGGCGCCATAAGGAATGACATGGCGCATGACATGTGATGTGGCACGCGCTATGCTGAGGTGGCAGGCACCATGTGGAGGTGTCGCAGCGCCATGTGATGATTGAGTTCGAGGCCAGGTTTTGATCTTCCAGATTTTCTATAAAAGAGGTCCAGCCTTCTTTTAACAACCATCGCTGATTTTGTAACATGGCTTCTTCCACCCAAAACTCTCTCTCTTGCTGGACCGATGAGTTTACCAGTATCGAGCAAACCAATTTTATAAATTTTGGTTTGAACGCACTTTTCCATTTAAGGTCCGTAAGGATGGACTGGAATTTTTTGAAGGCATCTACCCAATTGTGGGATCCGCTAGCTCATATTTTCAGACTTGAAGACGAAGAGCTCTGCCTGACCATTAAAGAATTCAGAGCTATTCGGCATCTTTCCTCTCCAGAGGAGATTTTGATTTCTTCATTGTCGGTGAGTCCAAAGAAACTCTTGCGGGATTTATATGGCATGAACGGTAGTGAAGCTTCTCTCATTCTGCATGGTGGGGTTCTTGACACATCCCTCCTGGTGAGCCGCTTTCGCCCTGCCGGATCTCTTTCTGACTTCACTCTACAGTCTTGCCATCTCTATGCCTTGTGCATATATTTTCTAGCCCATTTTCTTTTTTCCTAAGAGATGATGATGTCAGCACTACCTCAGTATAGGTAGCCTCCCAAATAAAAGTGGGAAAGAATTTTGTACCACTGGTCCTGGAAAAGACACTGATTGGTTTGGATATTGTGCAGTCTGATGCTCTTTTGCTTTTGCAGGCAGTCCCATACTTCTCCAGGTATCTCTCAAAGCTCTCATTTTTACGCATTTCTCTCAATTTTTCTGCTCAGGCTCTTCTTTTTCTCATGTTTCTGAATTTTTCCACTAAACTCTCCTTTTATATATCTCTCATTTTTTTCGCTCAACTCTCTTTTTTCTATATTTTTCTCATAGATCTTGTTGATTGAGAAGATGAATATTTTGGAGTATCCACTGGCTGAAGGCTATACTCTAAGAGCATTTTTGCAAAGAGGGGTTTGCTGCCCCTGCATTACCATGGCTGAGTGGTAAGATTTCTTTGAGGCTCAGACGGGCAAAAATATCGCTGGAGTTGTCTCTGGTGGACTATTCCTGTACCAACGACTTCAATCATGGAGCACTCTTGCATTTTTCTTATAGGCTTGAGCTTGACCACTTTCTATTTTCCTTCTCGTATTCTTCGTCAGTTGGGTCGTGCTCAATCGAGCCCTTCGACAGTGGCTCACATGTCCATTTCCTCTAATTATGCTCTGTTTTTGGAGCATTATCGACGATTATGGTCATCTTAGAGGATGATTGACTTGGAAGATCCCTGAGTGATGCCTTTCTGATGTAATGATCCACACAGCTGGGAAGGAATATAGAGTAGAAAGAAGACAATGATGTGAAGTAGGTAAAGTCAATCTAGTTGTTCTTGCTGCACTTCTATTATTATGTTATCTTCTTTCTCTTTTATTTTCATTTTTAAAAAAAGACTTAGGATTTGCACTTTTCTCTTTTTTCTTTTCATGTATAAACTTTGTTCATTAAAGCTAAGTAATAAAAATTTCTCCATTTTCTAATCTTTGATCTTATCACTTTGTTGGCTTCATGTTCATTTTTCCATGTAAGGAAAAATTAATCAAAGGATTTAAAAAGATTTTTACATTGAAATCATAATCAGATAGTGGGTTTCAAAAGATGAAGCTTGGGTAAGTGTTTCCCCTTTTCTTTTTCTCTTTTTTTATTTTGGAGAGGGATTTATTTATGTATAGGTTGGGGCTAAACTTCAGATTGAAGTTGCCTACGTATCCCAAAGAAAAGGAATCAGGCCACAATGTAATTCCGATCTGGTTCCACTTTGGGTTTTAACACTCTCATTTTTTTTATGCCCTTCATTTGCCAAAGCATTCCTTTTGGATTTTCAACCTTGCGGGCTGCTTTTACTTTTGCCTGAGTTGTTGATTTCATTAGTTTTTAAACCCAGCGAGCCTCTCTTATTTTTATATTTTTTTTAAGGGTAGTACTTTTTGAGCTGGTCCAAATTGGTTGAGGTATTGAAGGTGTTTTTGTCCAGATCCATAATAATAACGGCTCCTCTTGTCATAATAGCTTTGATTGTGTATGACCCGGCCCAATTTGGCTTGAATTTCTATCTTGGGCCAAAGATAAGGGTTCAAATTTCTCTGAGTACGAGATCCTCTCCTTTGAGGTCCCTGGTTTTGACATTCTTGTTAAATGTCTGGGCTACCCTTTTCAGATAACCTTGAACGTGAAAGATCGCCCTCAGTCCCCTTTCGTCGAAAAAAAGGAAGTCCTCGGAACCATCCCTTTGCCATTTTTCTTTTGGTATATTGTACTCTGCTATAACTCGGAGAGAAATAACTTTTAGCTCTACAGGTAGAACAACTTCCATCCCGTATACTAGAGAGTAGGGAGTGACTCCTATCGAGGCTCGGATTGACGTCCTCTAGCGCCAAAGGGAAATTGGCAACTTTTCCAGCTAATCCTTACTGGCATCTATTGTCCTTTGCAGGATTCTTTTACTATTTTTATTAGCCGCCTCGACTACTCTATTTGTCTGCGGCCTGTACATGGATGACTTTTGCACAAAGATTCTGTATTCCTCCAGCAAATCTAGAACTTTCCCTTGGAAGTGGGATCCATTATCTAATACGATTTCATAAGGAACACCTTATCGGCATATGATGTTATGCTTGATAAACTTGGCCACGTGAGAAGCTTTGAGGACTGAAAATGAAACAGTCTCGACCCATTTAGTGAACTAGTCGACGACTACTAAGATGAATTCATGTCCATTTGAAGCTTTCGGCATGACTTTACCAATGTGTCTATTCCTGACATTGAAAATGGCCAAGGAGAAGTCATACTGTATAGTTCAGGCGGTGGAAGGTGTACCAGATTTGCATGGATTTGGCACTTGCGACTTCTTTTGAAGAACTTAACACAATTTATTTCCATCGTCATCCAGAAATAGCCTTGCCGTAAGATCTTTTTTGCCAACATCATCCCGTTCATGTGAGGCCCACAGACTCTTTCGTGCACTTCTTTCACGATTTCTTGACCTTCTTCGTCTGTTACACAAAGCTTGTTCACCCCCAGATAAGCCCTTTTGTAGAGCTTTTTGCCACAAATGATGAATTTAGCTGCTAATCTTCTAATGGCTCTCTTGTCCTTTTCACTGGTATATTCTGGATATTTCCCCTTATTAATAAAGTTCCAGATGTCGTGGAATCATGGCAAACCATCTCTTTCTTCTTGCTCTAAGACTGTAACTTCGTATGCTCTCATACTCATCTGTTCAATCACTAAAGGCCTCATTTTGGCCTTTGTGGGTATGTCAATCATGAAGGCAAGAGTGGCAAGGGCATCAGTAAATTTATTCTGAAGTTGGGGTACATAGATAAAAATAACTTTATCAAAATTGGGAACAAGTAGTTCGAGCTCTTGGTAGTACAGTATTAGTTTTTCCTCATTGACTTTTTATTTCCCACTGGCTTGAGAGACGACCAAGTCGGAGTCACCGATCACTTCTAATTTTCTTGCGCCCAATTCCAAGACAATTTCTATCCTGGTGATACACGCTTCATATTCGGCTTAATTGTTGGTGACCTCAAAGTTCAGTTTTTAGGCTAACATAACATGTGAATCATATGGAGTGATTAGCAGTATTTCGATCTCATAGCCGTATTGGTTGGAGGCACCATCAAAATATAGCATCCACAGCTCATTCTCAACTTTTAACACGTCTTGATCGGAAAACTGAAAATATGAGTCTTCTTGTCCCTCAACTAGCTGATCGGCTAAGAATTCTGCTACAGCTCATCCTTTTACCAATTTTATGGTCTTGTAGTGCAGTTCGAACTCGACCAATAATAGTAACCATCGGGCCAATCTTCCTGTCAATGCAGGCTTTTCAAACATGTACTTAAGTGGGTCTATTCTGAAAATCAACATTACAGGGTATGCCAGCATATAGTGTCGTGACTTCTTTGATGACCACACTAAAGCCCAATAAGTTTTCTCCAGTGGCGTGTATCGGGCTTCACAATCTGTCATTTTCTTGCTTAGGTAGTCCACAACATTTTCTTCGCCGTTGTCCCCTTCTTGCGCTAGCATGCAGCCCATTGCAGACTCATTCATGGATAGGTACAGGATTAACGGTTTACCTAGTTTCAAAGGGGAAAGCACTGGAGGATTTTATAAGTACTCTTGGATAGAGTCGAAGGCATTCTAGCAATGCTGATCCCATTGAAATTTTATATTCTTTCTAAGAAAATAGAAAAGTGGTTCACAGGTTGTAGCCAGATTCGAGATGAAATGACTAATGAACTGAATCTTTCGAAGGAATCCTCTAACTTCTTTTTTCGTCTTCGGGAGAGGTATTTCTAGAATCACCTTAATTTTAAAAGGATCCACTTCTATCCCTCTTTGAGTGATGATGAATCCTAACATTTTTCCTGCTGTAACTCCAAAAACACATTTTTGTAGGTTCAGCCTCATCCTGTACTTCTAGATTCTCTCAAAGAATTTCTCTAAGGCAGGGGTATGTCCTTCACCGTCTTTGGATTTAACAATCATATCATCGACATATACTTTCACTTTCTTGTGTGACATGTCATGGAGTAATATCGTTGCAACACGTTGATACGTGAGTCCTACATTTTTAAAAGCGAAAGGCATGACCCGATAATAATATGTCCCCCACGACATGGTGAACGTAGTCCTTTCTCTATCTTCGGGGGCCATGAGAATCTGGTTGTATCCTAAGAATCTATCCATAAATGATAGCAGGGCATGGACAATAGTGTTGTTTACGAGAACGTCTATGTGTGACAGAGGAAAGTCATCTTTGGGACTTGCCTTGTTAAGATCACGAAAGTCAATACAAACTCACACTTGATTGTCTTTCTTTGGCACAGGGACAATATTAGCAACCCACTGGGGGTACTCTGTCACCTGAAAAAAGCCGACGTTCACTTGTTTGGTAACTTTCTCCTTAATTTTGAGGGCCCAATCAGTTCTTAC
>JAUTBS010029280.1:0-14169 GCA_032361285.1 Aequorea victoria
AGACAAATAAAAAAAATTGGCAAAAAGGCAATGAAGGCTACATGGAATGATTCTGATGGAAGTCAAGATGAATCAACTTCAAGTGACGAGGAGACTGCAAACCTTTACCTTATGGCAAATGAGGAAGCTGAAAGCGACAATGAGGTAACACTAGACTCCTATAATGAACTTTATGATGCTTTCAATGATATGCATGAAGAATTTGAAAAACTTGAAGCAAAGAATAAAAATCTTAAAAAAAGGGTTACATGTCTTTCAAAAGAGCTTGAAGACTTACAAAAGATAAATGAAATTTTAAGTAATGAAAAGAATACATCTTTACAAAATGATAGAATAAGTTTTCTAGAAAAAAAATGAAAACTTAAGACTAAAAGCAGAAGATTTTTTTAAAACTATCACCAAATTTACAAAAGGAGAAGAAAGTCTAAACAAACTCCTTAGACAACAAAGGTGTGTATACAATAAGGCTGGTATATGATACAATGAGTCAAATGATCAAGAATTTTTAAAAGATTTAACAAATTATATAATACCATGCTGTGAACATCGTGGTAGATTAGGACATGTGAAAAATAACTGTAAAGATAAAAACAAGATTTGGATTCCTAAAAAGACCACCTCATCCTAAAACTAACATCAAAGGACCTAGAAATTAAAGGGTACCAAAAGAAAAACCTTGTTTGTTGTTTTATTTTGTAGGTATGTTTAAAATTAACTCCACACAAAGATAAATGATTCTTGGATAGTGGATACTCTCGACACATGTCTGGTGACAGAAATAAGTTCATCTCTATTTCACCAAAAAATAGAGGACATGTAAGCTTTGGGGACAACTCAAAAGGTGAAATTATTGGAGTTGGCGCCTTCGGTAAGAACTCGTCTTTAGCCATTGAAAATGCTTCACTTGTTGATAGATTGAAACAGAATCTTATTAGCATTGGTCAATTATATGATAAAAGTTATAAAATCATGTTTGAGTCTAATGAATGTAGAGTAGAAAATATGCATGATAACAAAGTTTTATTCATTGGTCATAGAAATGAGAATGCATACATAGTTAATTTTGATAATATAGAATCACAAAATGTTAAATGTCTTGCGGTTATAAATGAAACCAGTTGGCTATGACATAGAAGACTGGGACACGCTAGTATGGACTTAATAACTAAGTTATCAAATAAAGAACTTGTAAAAGGTTTACGTAAAACAAAATTCATTAAAGACAAAGTATGTGATGCATGTCAATATGGTAAACAAAGTAAAACCTCCTTTAAAACAAAAATTACATATCAACAACTAGGCCTTAGCAACTCTTACATATGGATCTGTTTGGTCTTACGTCTAAGGCAAGCTTAAGTGGCAAATATTATACATTTGTAGTAGTGGATGACTACATTAGATACACATGGGTAATGTTTCTTGCACATAAAGATGAGACTCACACAAACTTTATTAAACTTTGTAAAAGATTTCAAAATGAAAAAGGATATATGATTAATAATATAAGAAGTGATAGAGGAGGAGAATTTATTAATAAAGAATTTAAAATATTTTGTGATGAACATGGTATAAATCATAATTTCTCTGCACCAAGAACTCCTCAACAGAATGGTGTAGTGAAAAGAAAAAATAGAACTTTACAAGAAATGACTAGGACAATGTTAAATGAACATAATCTAACTAAATACTTTTGGGCTGAAACTGTAAATATTGCATGCTATGTATCAAATAGGGTAACCATAAGATCAAAGTTAAATAAAATACCTTATGAACTCCGGCATGGTAGAACACCTAACATTGAATATTTTCATATTTTTTGATGTAAATATTTTGTCTTAAATATTAAAGATAACCTTGAAAAATCTGATGCTAAATCTGATGAATATATATTTCTAGGATATTCAACTATTAGTAAAGCTTACAGGGTTTATAACAAAATAACGCAAATAGTTGAAGAATCCATGCATGTTATTTTTGAAGAAACAAATACACCTAAATCTGATATTGATAATGATCTAGACTTTTTAGGAGAAAAAATAAATGACATAACACTAGATGTATTACAACCAATTAAAAATACAAATTTATCAAAAGAACTGTCACAAATTGAGAATCCTTATAAAAGATTAATCAAGGATCATCCTAAAGATCAAATCATAGGTGAACCAACCAAAGGTAGAACAACTAGATCCTTAGTTAGAGGCATATGTAATAATCTTGCATTTATCTCATAAATTGAACCCAAAAATATCCAAGAAGCTGAAAATGATGAATATTGGGTAAATGCAATGCAAGAGGAATTAAACCAATTTGAGAGAAATAAAATATGGACATTAATTCCTAGATCTAAAGAAATGTCTGTAATAGGCACAAAATGGATTTTCAGGAATAAAAATGATGAATCAGGAAACATAGTAAGAAACAAAACTAGACTGGTAGCACAATGTTATAATCAGGAAGAAAGAATTGACTACGAGGAAATATATGCTCCAGTAGCTAGGCTAGAAGCAATAAGGATACTATTAGCCTATGCATGTCAAAAAGACTTTACATTATATCAAATGGATGTCAAAAGTACTTTTCTAAATGGATACATAAATGAAGAAGTCTATGTAAAATAACCTCCTGATTTTAAAAATCACAAATATACAGATCACGTCTTTATACTAACAAAAGCCTTATATGGATTAAAACAAGTACCTAGAGCTTGGTATGAAAGTCTTAGTGGGTTTCTAATACAAAAGGATTTTTCAAGAGAAAAGTTAGATTCAACGTTATTTGTTAAACAAAAAGGAGAGATATTTTACTTATACAAATCTACGTTGATGACATCATTTTTGGATCTACTAACAAAATTCTCTGCAAAGACTTTGCAAAATTAATGTAGGAAGAATTCGAAATGAGTATGATTGGTGAGCTAATTTTTTTCCTAAGACTTCAAGTGAAGCAAATGAAAGAAGAAACTTTCATAAGTCAAGCCAAATATACAAAGGACTTATTAAAAAGGTTTGATATGGAAGGTGTAAAACTATGTACAACACTCATGAGCACATCAACAGTAATAGATAAGGATGAAAAAGGTAAATCAGTCGACAGTAAGAAATACCGAGATATGATTGTAACTCTTCTTTATTTAACTCCAAGTCGATCTGATATTATGTTTAGTGTATGTCTATGTGCTAGATATCAATTAGATCCAAAAGAATCACATTTAATAGCTGTTAAAATAATTCTTAGATATCTAATAGGAATACCAAATCTAGGTTTATGGTATCATAAAAACACTTATCTCTTGAATTATTAAGCTATTCGAATGCTGATTTTGCTGATTGTAGACTAGACCGTAAGAGTACTAGTGGATCATGTCACCTTTTAGGTAACTCTTTAGTATCTTGGTCTTGTAAGAAACAAAATTCAGTAGCCACCTCAACCACAAAAGCTGAATATATAGCTGTAGAAAATTGTTGCGTTCAAATGTTATACATAAAACAACAATTGGAAGATTTTAATCTAAAATATCATAAAGTTTCAATTAAACATGATAATACAAGTATAATTAACTTAACAAAAAATATTATCCAACACTCAAGAACAAAACACATAGAAATAAGACATCATTTCATAAGAGACCATGTGCAAAAAAAAGATATTTCAATAGAATTCATAAGTACAGAACATCAATTAGCTGATATTTTCACTAAACTATTAAGTGTTGAAAGATTTAATTACATTAAAAGTGAATTAGGAATGCTAAATCCATGAATTATGTGATAAAATCTCCTTTTGCATGCTTGTGTGTCGACTCAAACTAGTACGGGTCAACTCAAAGACTTTTTGCCTCATCTTGTTCGCTGAGGAGTCGACTCACACGGCTATGGTTTCGACTCAAGGGGTATCTGTGTCGACACAAGTAAGCACCTGTGTCGACTCAAGCAAGTCGAACTGTTATTTCTTTGCCCTAGCATACATTTGGGTCGACTCACACTCTCATGTGTCGACTCAAGTATAACGGGTATAAATTAAAATATTCTGTGGTGGCCCCCCACCTATTTCAAATCTGTTTTTCTCTCTTCTCCCTTTCGCGCTCTGTTTCTCTCTATGTTCCCTCACTATCCCTTCACATCGCTCGATTTGGTCAGAAGAAAAAGGCCTAGATTTTTCAGAGACACCTTCATCGTCTTCAACGGAAATCGAAGGAACTGAACAATGGACCCTCCCATACCATCAAATGTTGCCAAACGTGCTGGAACTAACAGACCTGAATCCTCCAAGAAGAAAACCAAGAAGGGAAAGAGTCCTTCAACCACAACCTTACTCTGTCATGACCAAGAAACACAAGATAAGTACACAAAGGGCGGTGCATCGACCTCCAATTTCTTGACCTAATTGGAATGCACTTTAGGGACTAGTTTACCAACCTTAGATGGTACAACTTTGTAACCATCAAGGAACCAGTTTTACCTGAGTTGGTTAGAGTAGCCTATGCCCATATGCATATGTCAGTGGGCTCTTAAGGGCTATTTATCTCTACATGGGTCAAAGGAAAATACCTAGTTTTTTGAGAGGTTTTGATCAGCAAAATCTTAGAAACCCCTAGTGGAACACATCTTCTAGGATGCACAGACAAACGACACAAACACCCGGACTTTTCTATTGAAGAATTTATTCTTCAAATCACTGGCCAACCAAATGCTAACCCTGATAAAATCTTTGACGCCAACACCCTGCTCCCTGAATACAGAATCTTTCACCATATGGTGAACCACATGTTTTTTTCCCAAGGTGGAAAGTATGGGGATGTTACCTTTATTCAATTATTGATAATGTGGTCCATCATTAACCAACAACCTGTAGACCTTGGCCATCTTCTTATTTTTGACATTTGAAAAGCTCCCAACACCACCAAAAATATCCTTTCCCATGGCATGATTTTCACAAAAATATTTAAATATTTTAAAATCAATCTTAAAGATTCTCTGTCAATCCCATTTCACCACAGCCACATTTATAACAAGTCTATCCTGAAAAGGATGAGACTGGTTGAAATTGATGGGAAATAGGTTAAGCCTGAAACATCTCCCGAACCTATCACACCCCAAGATAAACAACAAGTCCAATTTAATCTAACCCCACAATCACCCTCTCATATCTCTCCTGAGCGTCAGTGCACAACCACACATATTCAGCAACAACTACAAGACCCTAACACTCAAAGTCCCTCTGCAACACAATTTGTAACTCCTTCTGCAATTCTAGATCCTTCCACTTTTCCAAAGCCTCCTTTTCCCACTCCCTCCACACATGTTTTTGAAGAATTAAATGCAAAAATTAACTTCCTTATTGACAGCAGCAACAGACTCCACGATAGACTCACTATATATGAAACTCAACTTCAGACTTTCCAAGGAAACCAACAAACCATTGTCTCTGAACAACTAGAACTTAACCACATTCTCTTCAATCTCAACGATTGCATTGATGGTGTTTGCCTAGCTGGGCTTGCCATGAGTGACGAAATGAAGAAATAAATGAAAGACTATCTGGTTGCCAGTGATATGCTCCTCAAAAGCATACACACTAAGTATAACCAAGGTGCCATTGGAAAGATGGATGCGGCTCTTTGCAAAATCCAAGACTTCATAGATTGGATTAAAATCCGTCTTGAGACACCTGAAGAAAAATCTGCTAGAATTCAATGAGAAAACCTCAACGAACAAATGGCTCCCTTGAAGAGAATTCATATTGAAAAAATTTCTGCCGAGCAGTTCAAGACAGCAAATGCTAAAGAAAAAGTGAAAATATCAAGTAAAGGCAAGGAGAAAATGGCTGAGCCTGCCTCAAAGAAAGAAAAGAAGGCCCAGACCATTTTTGAGTTCCTGCAAGCTCATGAGAAAAAGGAAGAATCCACATACAAATGCAAACACAAAGAGAAAGGGCAGACCCAAGCCGAACGTGACAAAGATTGGAAGAAACAGATGGACGACGACTACTTCTAAAATCTTTTCTTTTCTTCTTCTTTTTTCTTCTTTGTTAACCTTTTGGCATGTACACAGAACAAACATCAATTTGAATTTCTTTATATCTTGTGTATGTTTGAATGATGTTTGAATGAATGCTACATGTTGTTATGAATAGTTGGAATAGTATATAATGAATGCTTACTTCTTGTTGTATGCATATTTCCATTTTATATTATAACTATATCTTTGTTTTTCTTAGTTGTCAAAGGGGGAGATCACTTATGGACAAGACTTGTTTAAAACAATTGAAGTTCTTTGTATCTCTATTTTTTTTGAGATGACAAAAATGGGAATAAATAATTTAATAGTTAAAGAAATTTTTCATAGATATCAAAGAGTTGTTTTCATAAACTTTTCTAATGCTAAAGGTTAAAGAAATAAATTTTTTTCTTAACTTGGTATCAAATAAAAGAACATTTAAAAAGAAGCATACTTTTAAGGGGAGCTATTTAGAACAAGACATTTTAATCTGTTGTCCCAAAAATCAACCCAATGGGGGGGGGGGTGAATGTGTTTTTTTAGCAAACTTAAATTTTTTTCAAAAACTCTTTTATTATGTTGACAGTGAATACTTAACAGAAAAACTAATACTGAAAGTAAAGAATTTGAGAGAGAAAAAACAACCAGATTTTTAGTGGTTCAGTCTACCTCGACCTACGTCCACTCCCCAAGCACCTTGGGAGTTTAATCCACTAAATGAATTCTTTGATTGGCGAATCGAAGCCACGTACAATCTGATTCTCCAGTTGGTGAATTGTAATCACTTTACAGATTCCTTCAAATGGGCGAATCGTAACCTCCTTTTTTTATGGCAAAGAGTAGCCGAAGTAGTTGTGGGATGTAGAGTGATGTCTCATTTATGTGAGGAGTTTACAATTAATGAGTAGCTCTTTTCTACAATCAATGATCTCTCTCAGAATGATTTACAATAAATGAAGAGAGAGATTTACAGAAGACAGACAAAAATAGAGTATGAAAGTTGAGAAGTTGTTCTCTGGTTGTTCAAGTGTATAATCAATGTCTTCTTGGTTGTTGTTCTGTTGAAGCTTCAAACTTTACTCCTTATATAGTTTAAGGAAGTTAAGAGTTGTTGGAAGCTTCTGATGGCACATTTAATGCTGAAAACTAGCCATTAGAGAGCTTCAGCGATTTGAAAATCCGTGCCTTGTGTCGACACAAAAGTCCCTTGGTGTCGACACAAATACCTTTTGGTGTCGACACTTCTTTGAAATCTTCAGAAGTCAAATGTTGGAGCTCACTGGAACAGCCAAGGGGTCGACACATATTGCATTTGTGTCGACACTTCTTCTTCTTGGAGCTTTGGTGTCGACACTTCTTTTGAGGGGTCGACACTTTCTTCGTGTTTCTTCAATCCAAGAGAAATGCTTACTGGAACAGCCAAAGGTGTCACTTTCTTCATACATTTGGAAATTGAGAATTTGCTGCTCTCGGGAAAGACTCAAGGGGTCGACACATTCTTAGCTTGTGTCGACACATCTTCATGGTCTTCAAAAACCGTCTTCTAAAGCTCTTTGTGTCGACTCATATACTTGAGGTGTCGACTCAAAGACTTTGAAACAAGGAAAATAAAGTCTTGTTTCATCTTGATACAAGTTGTGAGAGCTTCCAAAAAGTGTGCTATAAAGAACATCTTTTTATCTTGAATTTAGAGCTTTTTAAATCCTAAAAATTAACTTATTGCACAAACAATTATTAGTACATAACAAATCAATTATTCTTATAAGTCAAAATCAAGGATAGGATTATGATCGAATAACCATTGGGTCAACAACTACGTTTTATATTTTCTTAGGTTTTGAATTTTCATTTCTATCCATAGGTTACGTTTTACGTTTCTCTAGGTTGTAACCTTTCATATCCAATCCTAGATTGTACTGCCCTATTTTCTTTTCTTCATTTTTTTGGCTTATTTGATTTTGTTTTTTTTTCTATTTTGTTTAGGACGGCTAGCATTTGTGGGGCTTTGGGGCATCCTCTCGCGTTTTAGAGTGGTACTGGGTCTTACCCTTGGAGAGCAGGGTATTGGTAGACGCCTCCAACTTCAACCATTTTATTCCTCTACTCACAAGCACTCATAATGATCAAGTGCTCATGATAGCTTTGATGCAGTGGTGGTGGGACACCACAAATACCTTCCATTTCTTTTCTTTTGAGGCAACTGTGACGCCTTTGGATTTCGCATTGTTCACAGGGATTTGAGTGGGCCGCAATCCTATCCCTTTTGATTCCAGCATTTGGAGATGCCTGACGGCTATCCTCTACTTCTTTGGCCCGGTACTGGAGTAGATGGATCATGGGTGGATCTGGTATTTGTGGCTTATCGACACATTCCTGGAGTTGGAGTGCACCGAGTCGGGCCATTTTGAGTGGGTAGCCCAAGCTTTCCTACTCTATCTCTTTGGTGTTACCCTGTTTATGAATAGGAAGAACATCGTCCATCTATACTTCCTGGGAACCATCCACGACCTGGGTTGAGTTTCTTTTTACGACTGGGGTGGCGTAACACTGACCACCCTTTACTCGAGCCTGAGATCCGTGTCTAGGGCCAGAGAGTTCTCTGTGATGGGCTACTAGAGGATCTGGGAGGTAGGAACCTGATCACTTCTCTTTCCCTATTTTATTATTTTCCTTATTACTTATTAATTTGGCCTGATGCACTTTCTATTTGTTGGTCTTTTTTACACTACTATGGGCTTACGAGTTCTTGGGATTACCGGCCCTGGTGACCTCTTACCCTGATCATTACGTCATCCGTCGAACAGTGAGGTGGGGTCATAGCACCCGGGGTAGAAAGGACAGAGGGAATGGGATTAATCTCTACCGCCTTGCCTTGGATTGTCTCAACCCTGTGCAGGTATGATGACTTACACTTTCGTGCCTTCCTTATAAGTTTTTATGCTTTTATTTTACCTTAGTTCTCTCTTATGTTTGCACTGCATTTTATTCAAACTTTTATTCACTTTTCAAGTGAATTGGCTAGTTTAGAAGGGGATGGAGGAACGTGATAGCACATACCTGATGAGGAGTCGGGAGTGGTATGTAGGAGAGAGGGTGGTGCGGCAGTCGTTGGGCCTGGACCATTTTTGGATTCCCCAGTGGCCCCTGCTGACCATGATGGCAACATATACTATGACGGTGGAGGACATGGTTGAGGCAATGCATGGCTCCAACACTAGTGATTTCCTAGATAAAGGAGATTGTGCCAATTTTTCTTGCGACCATCTTATGCGTCCGATGGACGTTCGGCCTATCGTGGGAGGATAGCCTCAGGTGAATCGAGCTCCTCCTACTGCTGGCAGTCCTGCTGCAGGTGATCTTTCTACTCCCACCATGGCTCCTACACCTCCCAACCTTCGCTACCTCGGGGTGGTATACATGTATGGGGATGGGTATAGAGAGACCATTCCCCTTTCTCCTCCCGGGGAGGTGGAGCTACATGTTGGTCCCTATGTTCAGTAGGTTCTTCTTACTCTCCTTATCTTTTCTCTTTATTTTATTACCTTTTCTTATTTATCTTATTATCTGATGTTTTCCTTCTTCTTTTAAGGTTCCTCTCTCTTATGTGGAGGACTGGATCAGTACCATTACCAGCTTAATGATTCTGGTGATGCAGTAGACCAATTTTACGAATTTTGGTTTGAAGCACTCTTTTATCTGAAAGTTATAAGGATGGATTGGAATTTCTTGATGGCGTCTAATCAGCGGTGGGATCCTACGGCCCACATATTTAGATTTGAAGATGAAGAGCTTTGTCCCACCATCGAATAATTTAAAGCCATCTTATAGCTCTCTCATTGAGTGAAAGTTTTGGTTCTTACACCTTTTGCAAGTCCGAAGAAACTTTTGAGGAAATTATGTGGGTTGGGCGACCGTGATGCTTCTATCACTTTGCATGGATAGGTTCTCGGCATATCCCGATTGGTGGACCGCTATCGCCCTTCTGGCTCTTTCTCTGACTTTTTCTTGCAGTCTCACTATCATTATGCTTTGTGTATCTGTCTCTTGGCTCATTTTCTCCTTTTCCCGAGCGGTGATGATACCAGTGCCATTCTTGTAGATGTGGCTTTCCAAATGACGAAGGGGAAGAATTTTGTACCATTAGTTTTGGCCGAGACCCTCATTGGTTTGGATGTTATTCATTCTGGCGCCTCTTATGTCTATTTGGGTAGCCCTTTGTTCCTTCAGGTATCTCTCAAAACTTTCATTTTTCTTTCAGCTACGTCATCATTGTTTTGCTCACTTAACTTTCCTCCCCTTTTTTTTGTAATTCTCTTTATCTTCCCACTCAGCTCTCCTTTTCCTATATTTCTCTTGAATTTTCATTTCAGCTCTCCTTTTTGTCTGTACTCCTAGGACCTTTTTGTCAATGAGGGTTTACCATCACTTCACTACTGTGGCTGAATGGGGGGCTTCTTTAATGCCCTAACTAGTGAGGAAATTCGTTGGCATTGTCCCTGGTGGATGATTTATGTTGCGATGGTTGCAACTATAGAGCATCCAAACATTATGCTTGTGGGCCTGAGGCTGGCTATCTTTTATCTTTCTCATCGTATTCGGCATCGATTTGGTCATCCTCAGACGTGACCTCCAATGACGATGAGTTACATGGTTACTTTCCCTCATCATGCCCCTTTTCTGGAGTGTTACCGACATGCTTGGCTATTTCAGGCAAGGATTCTAACTCAGGAAATCTTCGAGAGCGATCTCTTTGGAAAAAACAAAGCGTGGCTGAGAAAAGAGATAAAACGCAAAGTAGAAGAGGACAAAGATGCAAGAAGTATGAGGATTTGACCTAGTTTCTTTTGCTGTACTTCCACTATCACATTTTTCTTTCTTCTCCTTCTTTTATTTTTAGAAAAAGACTTGTGATATGCGCTTTTTCCTTTCATATATGAACTTCAATCGTTAAAACCGAGTACTGGAAATTTCTCCATTCTATGATCTTTGATTTTTTTTGCTTTATCCATTTGATTTTCGTTCTTTCTATATAACAAAATTATTAAGAAATTCTTTACGTTGATAACAATCAGATAGAAGGGTTAATGATGAAGCATTCAAACAGGTTTTTATTTCTTTGTAGAAGAGGTTATTAGCGATGGTCTGGGCCAAACTTCAGACTGAAGTTACCTACGTATCCCGAAGAAAATGAATCAGGCCATAACGTAGTTTTGGCCAAGTTCAAACTTGGGTTTTGACACTCTTCTTTTCATTGCCCTTATTTTTGCCAAGGTCACCCTTTCGGGTTTTCAACCTTATGGGTCGCTCTAACTTTTGCCTGGGCTATCGTTTCATTAGTTTTTAACTCAGCAAGCCTCTCTTATCTTAGTTTTTCTTTTCTTTCTCTTTTTTTATGGGTAGTATTTCTTGAGTTGGTCCAAATTGGTTGGGGTATTCAAAGGCTTTCCATCCAGATCCATGATAATAATAACACCTCCGGTCATGATGGTTTTGACTATATATTGCCCGACCCAATTCAGTTTGAACTTTTCTCTTGGGTCGAAGATGGGGGCTCGGATTTCTTTGAGCACTAGATCATCTTCCTTGATATTCTAAACTATGATCTTCTTATTAAACGCCCGTGATATCCTCTTTTGATAGTCCAGAACATGAAAGAGCACCTGACTCTCTTTTCATCAAATAAGAGTAAGTCCTCAGAATGATCCCTCTACCAATCTGCCTCCGGCACATCGCATTTAGCCATTACTCTAAGAGAGGGAATCTCCAGTTCTACGAGTAAAATGGCTTCCATCCAATATACTAGAGAGTATGGGGTGGGTCCAATTGAGGCTCAAATTGAATTTATGTATCCCCAAAGTGTGAATGACAGCTTTTCTGGCCAATCCTTGCTTATTTCTATGGTTCTTCGTGAATCTTTTTTAATTCTTATTTGTTGCCTCCACTGCTCCATTCGTCTATTGTCACACCCCAATTCAGGAAAGGTGACCAGCCACTGATCATGGGCCTTGGCCCATCAAACCAAAAAATTCTAAACATATGATTAGCTAACAATATGCTAAAAGATATCAAAACGCATGGGATATAATCAATTGAAATCCATAACAATCCATGTGGGACAAACATCCCATAATATCTCCACAATATGTTGGGTCAACAACTCATAATCAGATAATGTTATATCAATGCGGAAGCGTAATGCATATCCTAAGAGGTCTTATTCAAGGATCCCACGAAACTACTGAGTTCATCGACAAGCTTCTTCACTGATTACCTAAAATATTATATTTACAACGTCAGCTAAAGATAGTGAATGGAAGCATGCATAATAATATACAGTTCTAAAATAGAAAATTCAAATAGTTTATACTTCAAACATAATCATGGTAAGAGATACACAGTATAATCAAAAGGCTTATAACATAACCCATCATTTCTCCTTTATCAAAATATTCATAATTTTTCCTCGTGTTCTCGATATCATGACGAATCACCAATATATATCTCAAACTGGATATCAGAGGTGTCCATAACAATCTCAGGATATAACTATGTCAACAATATAAATTACGCATAAAAATACCAACAAAATAATCAGGGCATCATGTACCAATAATATACTCAGGGCATCGCAGTGCTAATAATAGTATAACGATATGATCATCAATATGTGAGGGAAACCATCAACAACAACCACAGGAACAGCCTGGGTGTAAAATGCCAATAAATACTCGGGACAGTTTTGACCCGTTGGATTCAACATCGAATATAGAGTCATCACAGGGTGGCGCCTGAGCCTTTTTCCTAAGACGATCCCAATTCAGGTCACCGGAGGCCCCAGACTGTCCCTTGAACTGTTGAGCAACTAGGATCACCTCAGTCTCCGGGCCAGGTCTATTCCTTAGTTGGCCAGAGTCACCTCTGTAGAGGCCTGTCTTCTGGACTTTCCACATGGTCCCAAAAGAAGTCACATGTTCGCACCATAATAGATAAAAATATTTATACCATGATTTTCATAAGAGAAAGCTATAACAGTATCATAAAAGTATTTGGAACATATACATTTCTATTCTAAAATAATTTAGGGATACAGATATTTTATTGAAAGTACATAGCATGATAGTCCACTCACCTGATATCCAATGCAAGCTCAAATGCAATAGCAAAAGCAATTTATGATTCACACGTCATCCTGATTTATACAATGTAATATATCATAATAACAATTAATGCTAATTCAACCAAAAACAACAACTAAACGAACCCTTCCCCAATTATAAGTTTTTAAAGTTTGTTTCTGGTATTAATATAGTCATTAATTGATTTAATTTATCATTAAATTGATGTCCAAACAGAGTCTTAACTTTATAATTTAAAACAAGAAGAATTTTAAGAATTTTTAGGTATTTGAGTCAACACAATAGAGTCACAGGCGTCCATGAGTTGACACAGCAAGGCGATGTGTCGACTCAAAGGCAACAGGTCTAGGTATCTTACAAACAAGCGACTGTGAGTCGACTCAAAAGGCTCGTGAGTCGACCCCAGTCCAACAGGTGATCATAAGTCGATACAACAGAGGCTGTGTGTCGACCCAAGGCAAGAAGTCTCGGTAACAGGTGACTGTGAGTCGACCCAAGACAGCATGAGTCGACCCAAAGTAGAGTGAGCTGAGACCGCTCCTCTTTCAGTCAACCAAAACTGGAATGAGTCGACTCACAAAAGGAGTGAATCGACCCAAGTTCCACAGGTGAAGCATGAGTCGACTCAAGGCATCCATGAGTCATCCCAAGGAGGTCTAGCAGTGGTCATGAGTCGACCCAACCCAATGCCTGAGAAACAACTGAGGCTTTACCATCATAAGTCGACTCAACATCCACGTGAGTCGACCCATTGGCGACGGAACTCAGATTTGAGGTACGTGAGTCGACTCAATCCACAGATGAGTCGACCCAAAGCTTCGAACCAGAAATTTTAATGGCTTAAATCTATGATTTCAAGGTCTTTTCTCTTTCTTTCTTTATTGTTTATTCTTTCATATTTAGTTTATCATATTTCCAAGAAATTTATATACATCAACATATATACATTCAATATTTTTTTATACATAGATATTACGTATACATACACCTGTTATAATATCTCATATATATATTAGTTATTTATAAATAATATA
>JAUTBS010029390.1:0-14166 GCA_032361285.1 Aequorea victoria
TTGGACTTTGATTGTCCCTTGGGTTAATGAACTCCAAATGAGTTCTTCTGCAATTTTCATTGAAATTTGGGCTTGGATTTGATCTGAAATAAGCTCACATATAAACACAACATTAGAAACAACAAATCAATGTTGTTATAATCAAAACCAAAAACAAAGGCATGATTGAAAAGGCCTTTAGGCTAACATTCTTATTTGCCGCCTCGACTGCTCTGTTGGTCTGCGGTCTGTACGCAGATGATTTGTGTGCGATGAGCTTGTATTTCTCTAGCAAATCCAATACTTTCCCTTAGAAGTGAGATCCATTATCTGATACTAATTCGTGAGGAACACCATATTGGCAAATGATGTTACGCTTGATAAACTTAGCCACGTGAGATGCTTTGAGGACTGGGAATGAAGCAACCTCGACCCATTTGGTGAAATAGTCGATGACTACTAAAATGAATTTGTGTCCGTTTAAAGCCTTTGGTGTACCTTTGCCAATGATGTCAATTCCCCAGACTAAAAATGGCCAAGGGAATGTCATACTGTATAACTCTGATGGAAAAACATGTGCCAGATTTACATGGATTTGGCATTTGCGGCATCTTTTGACTAACTTAACACTGTCCATTTCCATGGTCATCCAGAAATAGCCTTGTAGTAAAATATTTTTGGCCAACATCATCCCATTTATGTGTGGCCCGTAGACCCTTTCATGTACTTCTTTTATAATTTCTCGACCTACCTCGTCTATTACACAAAGTTTTCTCACTCTCAAATAAGCTCGTTTGTATAGCCTTCCGCCACAGATGACGAATTGAGCTGCTAATCTTTTTATGGCTCTCTTATCCTTTTCACTTGTATCGTTCGGGTATTTTCCCTCATCAATGAAGTTTCAGATGTCGTGAAATCAGGGCAAACCATTCCCGACTTCTTGCTCTAAGGTTACAACTTTGTATGTTGTCATGCTCCTCTGCTCAATTACCAAAGGCCTCATTTTTGCCTTTGGGGGTATGTCAATTATGGAGGTAAGGGTGGCATGGGCATCAACAAATTTGTTCTAAAGCCTGAGTACATTGAGGGAGATGACCTCTTCAAAATTGGAAACAAGTTTGTCGAACTCTTTATGGTATGTTATCAGTTTTTCATTCTTGACTTTCCATTTCCAGTGGCTTGGGAGATGACCAAGGTGGAATCACCAACCACTTCTAATTTCTTCACTCCTAATTCTAAGGCAGCTTCCATCTCTGCAATACACGCTTTGTATTTGACTTGATAAAAAACTATGCCATTTTGGGTGATGATAAATCCCAACATCTTACCTGTAGTAACTCCAAAAGTATATTTATGTGGATTTAACCTCATCTAGTACTTTTAAATCCTTTCAAAGAATTTTCCCAAAGTTTGGATATGTCCTGCACAATCCTTGGATTTGACAATCATATTATCAACATATACTTCAACTTCTATGTGTAGCATGTCATGAAGTAATGTCATCGTAGCACGTTAGTACGTGACTCCTGTATTTTTCAAACCAAAAGTCATAACCCATTAACAATACGCCCCCCACGGCGTGGTGATCGTGGTATTTTCCCTGTCTTCGGGGGCCATGAGGATTTAGTTGTACCCGGAGAATCCTTCCATGAAAGATAGCAAGGCATGACCAGCAGTGTTGTCCACAAAAACGTGTATGTGTAATAGAGGGAAGTCATCTTTAGGACTTGTTTTGTTAAGATCCAGGAAGTCAACATAAACTCGCACATGACTGTCTTTATTTGGTACAGGGACAATATTAACAACCCACTTGGGGTACTCTGTCACCTGAAGAAAGCCAACGTTTACTTGCTAGGTAACTTTCTCCTTGATTTTGAGGGCCCAGTCCGGTCTCACACATTGGGGTTTTTGTTTTACTGGTTTGGCATCAGGGTAGTGGGAACTTTTATGTTGGACGATTTCTGGGCCTATTCCGAGCATATCTTCGTATAACCATGCGAAAATATTTTTAAATTCCCTTAATAGGTTGATTGAAGCCTCACGTTCTTCAGATAATAAAGCAGAGCCGTTCTTAGCCATTTGGGGATCCTTCTTGGTACCTAGGTTTATTGATAAAGTTTCTTTAATTTAGGGTTTAGCGCACGTCTCTTCTTCTTTTTCTATTAAAATTTTTATTTCCAGGGGAACAACCCCATCAAAAGCTTTTTTGAAGTCATAAATCATACATTCAAATGGAAGTACAATAGTGTAACCAAAAGAGTTTCTCATTTTATAGTACATTTCTAAATCAATCTCCAAATGATTCAAATGAGTTTTTAATGATTAACATCCATGATTGGGGTTGACCTTGTATTTAACAATATTTAAAATTGTTTCAGGTGTTAAATCAATTGTTAAAATGATCATAAAAAATAATTAAAATATTTCCCAAACAAAACACTATCACAAAATTAAGACAAGAATTTTTTAGTAATTTTCAAAGATTTGAGTCAACCCAAAACAAAACATGAGTCGACCTAAAATACACTGCTCTCGGTATCTCTTGTAAAATTATCTCAGACGTGATCATGAGTTGACCCAAGATAGCTCATGAGTCAACCCAAATCATGCAGCTCAATGGATCTCTTTACTGTAGAGATTGTGAGTCGACCCACATTCAGTGTGAGTCGTTCCAAGCCCGTGTCCAAGAAATTGAGCTGATATGCCTCAACCCACGCATCGACTCAAGTCCAAAGATCACATCATGAGTTGACCTAAGAGACCTCATGAGTCGACCCAACATGCTCATCACTCAGTACATCAGAGAGACAGTATATGAGTCAACCCAGGAAATCGTGAGTCGACCCAAAGTAAGTATGAGCTGACACAAAGCTACCACAGTCGATCAAAGCATCAACTCAAGGTAGAGACTTCTGTGAGTCGACCTAACATCACTGTGAGTTGACCCACTGGCGCATGTCTACTAAGAAGCCTAGACCACCTCACTCTGAGTCGACCAAAGATTTTCTGTGAGTCGACCCATGGGCGAAGAATCATATCCTAAGGAATTTGTGTCATTCTAAGATCACTAAGAGTCTACCCAAATATGTGAATTCAGCAAAATTACTACGTGAATTATGTCAAATTTCAGCGGTATCTCAGAGTATTAAATGCCAAGATTCGATCTGCAATGACTATATTTAAACTTAAATCTTTATGAGGATTTGAATTTCAAATCAATCCAAAAAAGATATAGAAAATCATTGACAAATGAGCTACAGATCGCAAGAGTCACTCCTGAGTATCAAGAACATTAAATGCGAAGATTTGAACGGATACACTAGAGCTCGGATCTATATAAAGATATGATTATCAATCTTTCAAAGAAGAAATCAATCAGAAAAGATCAGAGAGAGAAAATAATACAAACAAGAAAAAGAAAATAGAAGAAATCTGAACATCAATCACCAAGATCAAAATTAGATTCTCTCATCTACTATTTAGAAAAGCCCTAGCAGTTACTATTCATCATCTTGCTCTTGGGTTTTCTTCTGTGAGCTACAGTGCAAAAATTCACTCTTCTCTGAGAGTGTTTCTATCATTGTTTGTGAAATAAATAATTATCAAAATTATTATAAAAGTAAGGGTGAGTTACCCTTTACTATTCTTTGTGTGTGGTATAGCACACAAAAAGAAAGATCACAAGTGCTAGAAGCCTGGAGGCTTTAGAACGCATCTTGGTGAGTCTTTAAAAAAGGTTTGAAATAAAGATCACAAGTGTTAGAAACCTAGAGAGTTTGGAACGTAGCTTGGTGAGTCTCTTGTAAGAAGCTGAAGCAGAAATCACAACTGCTAGAAGCTTTGTGGCTTTGGAATGCATCTTGGTAAAACTTTGTAAAGGGTTTGAAGCACACCCGTAAGTGCTCTGAGATAGTGAAAAATCTCAAAGAAAACTTGAGGAGTGGACGTAGGCTGGGATAGCCGAACCACTATAAAAATGATGGTGTCATCTCTCTTTCTCTATCTCTTTATCTTTATATTATCTTTCTGTAATTATATATATATATATATATATACATATATTGTTTGCTTACCTTATATTGTTTAAATAATTTTTAAACAAAAAAAAAATTAAAGATCCTATCCACCCCCTCTAGGGTCATTCCTTGAATAACACCATATCTCCTCTTGTAAGAGAGTATTTGCTCATTATCTATAACCTAAGAATCTTATTCAAAATCGTTGTAAAGTGAGGGTGAGTCACCCTTGTTTGTTCTTTGTGTGTGATAAAGCACACAAAGATAAGATCACAAGTGCTAAAAGCTTGGTGGCTTTGGAACGCAACTTGGTAACTCTTCGAATGACTGTAAAAGGTTTGAGCACACCTGTAAGTGCTTGAAGATAGTGAGAAATTCTCAAGAGAAGCTTGAGGAGTGGACGTAGGCTTGAATAGCCGAATTACTATAAAAATTGACGGTGTCTTCTCTCTTTATCTCTCTCTCTCTCTCTGTTATTTGCTTGCTTTACAATTCATACTACTTGCTTGTTATGTTTCTTATTCCATTATGTTTAAATAACTATTAAACAAGAATAATTTTAAAAGATCCTATTCACCCCCCTCCTGGGTCATTCTTTGCATAACATAAAGGACTAAGTCTAATCTAAATAGAGTTATTTTATAGGTTCTTAGACCTTAAAATCAAGTGGAGACTCCGATTTGTTTTAGATTTTCATTTTTAGATCTTATGACCGTACTTTGAAATTGACAAAGATCGTTTGATTAAAAATTAATTATTTAACTGCAAGCATCATGGTTAAGACAAATAATAACAAATCTCAGCCAAAAGGGCTTCACTACCCCGGTAAGGAACCTTTTTTAGCGTCGCGAGGCGGGGAAGGGTACCTACAAATCTCAATTATGTTGAGGACTATTTAAGAGGGCTAGACTTCAAAGCGTCATTGATTCACTCTTTAAATCTATTCATTTTTCATTCAATTTAGGAACCTTGACTTTCTGACATTAAAACTGTTGGATTCTATGGAAAATTGCCTACAGATCATAGATTAGATCATTATCGGTCCCAAGGACTTTGAGTTAAGACGCATCAGCCCACCTATCGACTCAAAAGGGAAAATCTTCAGAAAGTCAACCCACGGGAAGACATGAGCCAACCCAATCAGATTATAGCTCAGTAAATTCTCATAAGACATCAGTGAGTCCACCCACGATAAGGTATGAGTCGACCCAAAGTAGCTTCATGAAGAACATTGAGCTGAGGCACATCAACCCTCAGTTCGGCCCACATATCAACTCAAAGGAAGAATCAAGTGTGAGTCGACCCAACATCAATATGAGTTGACCCACGGATGAAGGACTCCACTGATACAAGGACATAAAGGTTCTGAGTCGACCCACGGGCAAAGAATCTTATTTGCACTGAAGGATCAAGACACTGAGTCAACCCATCTGCAGCATGAGTCGACCCATGGTCGTTAAATTTAAATTTCTGTGCAATGGTCACGCTTGACAATGGCTATATTTTAGATGATTTATTACCAAGATTTGATTTTCAATGGTCATATTGGAGCTCAGATTCATAAAAGGAATTGAGTGTCAATCATTCCAGCACAAGAAATTATTGATACAACTAATCAAAGCTCACAATATGAAGATCTGTTATACTTGAGAAAACCCTAGAAACCTACAACAAAGATTATTCTACTGTTTTTTTTCTATTGAGATCTATACTGTTGTATCCCCTCTTATAAAAGAGTATTTTCTCATCATCTGTAACCCAAGAATCTTATTCAAAATTATTGTAAAGTGAGGGTGAGTCACCATTGTTAGTTCTTTGTGTGTGGTAAAGCACACAAAGAGAATATCACAAGTGCTTGAAGCTTGGTGGCTTTGGAACGCAGCTTGGTGACTCTTTAAAAGACTGTAAAAGATTTGAGCACACCCGTACGTGTTTGACGATAGTGAAAAATTCTCAAGAGGAGCTTGAGGAGTGGACGTAGGCTTGAATAGCCGAACCACTATAAAAATTAACTGTGCATTACCGCTGTCAAATGTTCTTTGCTTGTATTGGATTGAAATTTATTAAGCATGCCTATGGAAAAATAGATATCAGGTGTAGTACATTGAGACTTTCGATTGCCGAAGTATAAGGAATGACATTCATCATTTCTATCTGATCAGCTGTTTTAGGACACTGATCCTTAGATAGAATGATTATATTGCTAAAAAGAAGAAATTATTTCTTGGAATCCTGCATGCTAAATCTGGCGAGAGCATTATTGATATAAAGTTCTTGAGATAAACCTAACATCCTTTTATCCTGATCTCGCATAAGCTTGATTCTAGAGATATGACTGATGAGAACACACATTTACGTTTAGACAATATTTCCACTTCGTTACCGATGAGAACTATATCATCCACATAAGTATAAGAAATATCACCACGCTTCCGTAAACTTTTTTGTACACACAGGCCTCATCTGAACATTGATAAAAATCAAAAGATTTGATTTCCCCATCAAACCGAATATTCCAAGACCTAAATGTTTGCTTAAGTCCATAAATAGATCTTTGTAACTTGCATACCTTACTCTCTTGGTTACTTGCTATGAAACTATCTGGCTGCATCATATAGATGCACTCATCAAGATTTCCATTAAGAAATGCAATCTTGACGTTCGTTTGTCAAATTTCATAATTGAAATGAGCGACAATGGATAAAAAAATCCTGATAGACTTAAGCATAACTACCGGCAAATAGGTTTCCTCATAATCGATCCCTTCTTTCTGAGTAAGCTCTTTTGCAACAAACCTAGTTTTGAAGGTTTCCACCTTCCCGTCTACCCCTCTTTTCCTCTTATAGATCCATTTATATCCGAAGTGTTCACCCAAGTACACCAACCTGTTAGGTTGTTGCCTGACCCTCCCACTACGATGAGACTCTCCCTGAGCTTGTGTACTAGTGACATGTTTTTTATCATCAATAAATCTCCCACTACCAAATGATAATGAGTTATTGATATCAGTTGATATTTCCTATTATACATTTGGTGCATCTGTTTGGTTACTTCCTCTTAACTCTTGTAAGATTAACTTACTCTTAAACTTGAAGTTCATAATATAATCATCTTCCAAGAACATGATATTTGTGCTAGCAATGACTTTTTGGTCCTTAGGATCATAAAATAAACCTCCCTTGATTCCTTTAGGGTAACCCACAAAGAGACACACATATGTCCTAGATTCAAACTTCCCCGGTTCTTTTTTCAGCAAATATGTTGGATAATCCCAAATTCAAACATGTCCCGGACTGGGTTTGTACCCATTCCATAGTTCTGTGGTAGTTGAATGAACTAACTTAGATGAAACTAGATTCAACAAATATGTTATTGTCTCTAATGGAAAGCCCAAAAAATGAATCTGGCAGATCCGAATAACTCATCATGGATCTAATCATATCCAAAAGAGTCAGGTTACTTCTTTCTACTACACCATTCTACTGAGACGTGCCAGGTGCAGTCAATTAGGATGTACTTTCCACCTTCTCTGGGTAGTCCTTAAACTGTCGCAAAAGGTATTCTCCACTACGATCAGATCGTAGTGTTTTGATTAGTTTATCCTGTATCATCTCTACTTCAGCCTTGGAAATTTTGAATTTCTCAAAAGATTCAGACTTGTGGTGTATCAGGTAAATATAAACCTTGAGTAATCATCAATAAATGTGATGAAATACTCAAAACCACCTCTTTCTCGGATAGTCATGGGTCCACACAGGTCGGAGTGAACTAATTCTAACACATCTTTGGCTCTATAGCCCTTAGCCGAGAACGATCTCTTGGTCATTTTACCTTCCAAGCAGGATTTACAGATTGAAAGTGCCTCAACTTCTAATGAGCTTAATTACCCATTTTAAACCAATCTTTGAATCATTTTCAGATTAATATGCCCAAGGCGCAAGTGTCAAAGATATGTTTGGTTCAATAAAGAAGGTTCATTTCTCTTTAAATAATTTTTATTAGAATTATTCAATTCAGTATTAAGTAATGTCGGTAAAGTAAGTTTGATAATATACAGATTGTTAACCAATGTACCAGAACAGATATAAGAGCTACCAAATTTAATAGAAACATTCCTATTAAAAATGACCGAATATCGATTCATAACCAATTTCGAAACATAGATTAGATTTTATTGAATTGTAGGTACATAAAAATATTTTTCTAATATTATTTGTCTATTATTACCAAAATAAAAAATAAAAGTTTCTACTGCTAGTACTGCTGCCTTATTCGCATCACCCATAAACAAAAGCATTTCTCCATCACTAAGTTGTCTAGTTACCTGGAACCCTTGCAACAAATTGTAGACATGATTAGTGGTTCATGAATCTACACATCAGGTTCCCGTAAATTCTACCACATAACATGTTTCAATTGTGAATGAAGAATTATTACATTGTTCATTGTCGTACTTAGTTAAGAAGATCGGACAATACTTCTTCCAATATCATGACTGATGGCAATAATAGCACTTGCCTTTCGGTTGCTTTTCTGCATCGGTCATCAGGACAATGTCAAGATTCTTTTTTCAGTCGATAAAGTTTGATCCAGTTAGTTTTTTCTTTAATATTAAAGTGAGAGAATTGAAGGAACTGCCCATTATATCTGGGGAAAAAATATTACATTCAATTAGATTTTGTGAAAAAAATCATTTCAATTAATTTTAAATTGACTTTCCTCATCCGTCATTTACAAATAAATTATGTCAGTTAATCTAATTTTCTTACAATTTGATTTCTCGGTGGAAGCTTATCTCATTCACTTTAAATTAGATAGACCGTATATTTTAATTTTGTTATCTGAACAGTTCAAGAAATTTTTGTTCAACAAAATTAAATAACCAGCACCTTCGTCCATATAAATAATAATAGTGACTCCGGTGGAGAGGAGATCATTATTTATATCTTAAGTGTATACAATTAGTTCATTCTCAAAATTAAAATCTTCTCGTAATGAACATTTTCGTTGGGGGGATCGCTCATACTTACTATTTAATTAAAAGAATTATCACTTAAGAGTTTTATTCCTAGTGATATCCGTAATTAATACCCTTCATTGAGGGGGTGAATTAATTATATCACACATAAAATAATAATGGAGGCCGTGGGGATTAATTAAAATTTTCTCACTCACTTATTATTTAAATGAAAAACAAAGACATTTTTATTTTTAAAAAATAATTCAAAAAGGGAATGATTTAATTTTTCATACAAAAATTATTATTTTTATTTTAATTATTCAAAATAAAATAAATTATTTAAATTAAAATAACCTAAAAATTAAAATTAATTCAAGTAACAAATTAAAATTTTACTTTTAATTAATTTTGAAAAATAACCATAAAAAAAAAAAAAATTGTCATAAAAAACATTTTCTAAAGTCTTTTTAATTCATATCGTCTATATTTATAGTATTTAAACATACAACAACAATAATAAAATAACATTCACGTAATTAAAAAAATTAATTTCTTCGGTTTATAACCTTGCCCAAACAGGGCCTTGCAGAAATCTAAGAAACCTAAGAGCTGCCTTTTCTTACTTTCCGCCGCCAAAGATTTTCCCCCAAATCAGCAACTTTCGCATATCTTCTTCCCCAAAAATTAGGGATTTCTTCATAAATCATCAAGCATCCTCTGCACACAGCAGATCATTCCTCTTAACCCATCACAGCCGCCACCGGCCACGCCAGCAGAGCACCATGCCAGCGCGCTGCGCTGCGCCGCTGCCTCGCGCACCACCGCGCTCGTGCCGTCGGTCGATGCCTGTGCTCGCTGGTCCGTCGCGCCACCGCGCCGTCGTGCGTCCTCACCGCCAGCTCCGGCCACCGATCGTCAATCGACCACCGCCAAACCTTTCTGAGTTCCGATCTACCATCTGTAGAGGCTTAGCCACCGAAAAACCCTGCCTTCACATGGGTTGTTGACAATTGTCGCTTGGGTTTTCTAAAACAAAAAAATAAATAATATAAAAGCCTTCCTTACAATGTTTTCTTTTGGATTTGAGATGGGTTCTGTTTGAAATCATATAAAGCTGTATGTTAGTTGGGTTTTTTCTTCCATTTATTTAGAAATTTTTGATTGACGGGTTCAAATGGGACACTTTTTGTTGGTTTCTCTTTTAGATTGTCATGCAATTATGCCGCTATGGAAGTTTTTCAAGCAAGGCTTTGCATGTTAATGAATGTCACAGCTCTGTTTCTAAAACCTCTCTCTCTGCCTCTGCTTTTGTACCCTCACCCCCAATATGGATAAGAAAAATGTACTAAGAAGAGCCATATTTGTTGGAGAGTACTTAGGAATCAAAGTTTTCCTTTTGTCTTTTTCATTTCTGCAATCTTAAGATAGTTAAATGATCACAAATACACCTCAAAAAACTCGATTTCCTTGCGAAGTGTTTGTCAGTGTTTTTAAAAACATTCTTTGGGCTGATTTGAGTTGGGTTTCTTGAAGGTCTCAAGGAACATTGATATGGTCTATGGAGGTGGTAGCATGGGGCTCATGGGTTTGGTTTCACAAGCAGTTCATGATGGTGGTCGGCATGTCATCGGGTGAGCCTTCCTTCTCTTCTTCTAATCTTTCAATTTCTGGCCTCAAATTATCTCAAACAATATCAATAATTATAAAAAATGGAACATTAAGTAGCAAGATTATTGAGTTGGGTCTGTAGTTTCAATTGGTTTTGTTCTCTCTATTACAAATAATTTTGTCATTTTATTGTCTCTCTGCAGAGTAATTCCCAAGACGCTCATGCCTCTGCTAACACTTACACCCCCTAAAAAAGTCTTAAACCTTTTAAGTGTTGGCGGTAGAGAATTTAGAACTCTTGGTTGTGACTAGAATTTAGTTTTTTTTTTTTATTTCCTATCAAGGTTCTTTTTACTTGAAAAAAGACATTCAGGTGGATATATTAAGTCTGACGCACAGATCATAAGCGTGGCACTAATATTTTGGTCCATTGAGCAGTATTACTTTGAAACCATGTTCTAAGGTGAAGTTCAACCTAAGGCTTGCTTTGTTAATATTTTTTCAATCTCTTCTGTAAATAATATTACTCTGCTTTATGTTGAACCAAGCATTTGATGCAAATTTCTCACTTAAAAAAAAAACTCAATGATGTGAGCAGGTTAAGGTTATGTGTAAACCCAATGAAAACTTTTAATGAGCTTAATAGGTTGAGGGTAAACTATCTATAATACATTTCACAAAGGTTTGATGGGACAGTTGTCCTACTTGGCCATTTGAAGCGCTCAGATCATGCTTCTTCATCTTTCTCTCTTTTGATGGCTGAGATCATACTTCCTCTTTAAACTTTCAAATTTCCCCCGTAGAAATACTTCCTCTTCCTCTTCTTCATCGAAACAGAGTCCACCATCAGCGGACTGTTTTTGTCCATCATCAGTTTTTCTGTGAGCCCTCATTTTTAATTCTGTTTGTGAGTTCATTCTTATCTGCTTCTCTGTTTTTGGTTTTTGGTTTTTTCCCCTTTCTCTTTCACGCCGGCGCCACCACCATCAGAGTCCACCATCAGCGGCCGGGCTCACAGAGTCCACCACCATCAGAGTCCACCAGGGACGATCGCGAGTGACAGAGAGCTCTCTGCTCCGGCACGGCATCCACCCACGGCGACGTCCAGCGACGACCAGAACCACGCAACCACCGGCGTTGACTTCTTCTTTTCCCCATCAACGACGTCCAGCGACGACCGTTGTCTTCCCACTTCAAAACCCACTTCAAATTTCTATTTGATTTGATGGATCCACGGATCTAACTCTTTCGCTTTCAGATCTTTCAATCCTTCAACTATGTAGGTAACTAGGTAAGTTTCTTTTTTCTACTTTTTTCATGTACATGCATATGGGTATATCCGCTGCTAACTATCTTTGAAAAAATGCTGAATTATTGCGACTGAGGAGTTTTTGAGTTTTTGGAAAATATAGTTCGTAATTTTCTATTTTGAGGGTTGGACTTTCTAGACATGAAATGGCTGACCAAACAGTCGGCTCAGCAAAAGTGAATTTGACCACTCTTTTTTTTTCTTTTCAAATTCCCAATTTTTTCTGTAGGTGTTGAGTGTTCACTATTAGCGTCTGTTGTGATTTATGGGTTTTCTATGTTAAGAAGAAACAGAGGTGGGTTTCACGTATAAAGCTCTTACAAGTTACACCTTAGCTTTCTTATAGTTCTCAGCCGAATTGAACAAAACTGCGGCCCTTTGATACATTTTTCTATGATCTTTTAGGTTGTGATGGTTGCAAGTTGTAATTTAGAGTTTTTTTTCCTTTTTCTTTTAATTATTATTTTGTGCAGTAGAGAAGGGAACAGTTCATAATTCAGGTTTATTTGGGTCAGAGTTATTTCGAAGGTTGCAAGTTGTAATTTAGAGTTCTTTTTTTTCATTATTATCTTGTGCAGTAGAGAAGGGAACAGTCCATAATTCCGGTTGGTTAAACATGTCAGAGTTAGTTGGAGTCCTTATTAGATGTGGAGAATTTGTAGGGTGATTTGGGTGAAATGAAGTATGTTATCTGGGTTGATGAACTTTCTGAGGGCCTATTTTCGGCCAAGGTCGGATCGATATGTTCACACGGGTTCGGATACTGGTGTTCGCCAAGAAGGGCTTTTATGGTACAAAGATATTGGACAGCATTTTAATGGTGAATTCTCAATGGCTGTAGTTCAAGCTAACAATTTACTTGAGTCAGGTTGCGCATAGCTCGGGGCCACATGGAACCTTTGTTGGAGTATATGACGGGCACGGGGGACCTGAGACTTCGCGTTATATCAATGATTCTTGCTCGAGCGGTGTAATCTTCGGTGGTAGATCGCTTGACCGGCTTGGGTTTTGAACCAGAGAAACTCGATTGGGCACTTGCTGAACTGACTCTGCGACTCGGTTAGTATCTTCGTCTATACACTGGATTGATTCTTGATCCTTCTGGTTTTCAGGGTTTCTTATCTAATTTATTTTGATTCTGCTTCTCTGTTTAAGTCCGTTGCTTGAGTGCATGTGATGTGGGTTACATCGGAGCGAATCTTGAAAACGTATTTTTAACTCTTTTTTGTGGCTTCTGTTTGTGTAGAATCAGCTTTGTTTTGATCTTCTCATCTGGTTATGTTGTTTTCTAATTTTACTCTCCCGTGATCCCTGTTTAATGCTGCTATAATGGTGGTATTGTTCAATTTCAAATTTATTGTTGTCATGAGATGATTGTAAAAGAATGAAAATTTATCTCTCTATCAGAGTTTAGTATTTACGTCCGAGTTCAATGTGTATGAACAAAGATGGTATTTATTGTTCACACTTCACTGGGTTCACTTTTGTAGCTCCCTGGTCCCTGGTCTATGGATCTTAAAGAAGTAACAACCTTTTGTTTTATATAATTGTGTCACTTATTTTTCTCAAATGAAAATTGAAATGATAATAATATTAAATTTAAACCAATCCTAATTTTAGATTTTAAAAAGATTGAAATAAAAATTTAGACCAATCAAATAGTGTCATTTGATTTATTTATTTTTAAATGTAGGTTTTGAATTGATATGTAGGATCAATCAATATAAGTTACATTTGTTTCAAATTTTAAAAAGATTGAAGTAAAAATTTAAACCAATTCAATTGTGCCACATAATTTTTTAATATAAAAATATTATAAAGTTTATAGAATCTACAACATTTTATTTTATATAATTGGTATAGATGTCACTAGATAAGATCTTTTGTTGCATTTGTTTTTATATAAAAATGTCATTAAATTAGTGCCACAAAAATAGTGTCATTTGATTTATTTATTTATTGTTCACATTTCCCCAAATGGTGGTTGGAGATAATCGTTTTGGGTCGATTTCATTTTAACCGTCCATGGATGTTGGCTTTTGTTTTTATTGAAGAATGGCGGTTTGATTAAGTGGATCCCTTCTCTGGTTGTGCTACCCATATCTGCTTGGAGCTGGGTCAACCATGGTTGATGCTTGCGAAGGTCGGCCATGGATGGCCTGGTATACCAATGGATGGTTTGTTCTCGAGTTGATCCTACGTGAGACGTTGGACTCCTTTTTTATCTATTTTTTAAAATTTTCTTTATATATTTTATTTTTTCTACAGGAAATAGAAAAGACATCCTTTGCAGG
>JAUTBS010029501.1:0-14164 GCA_032361285.1 Aequorea victoria
GAAGTCTGAGTGTGTTGACTGGATTGGGGAGATAGGCCCAGTAGTAGGACTAGGAAGGCAGAACGTGAACGTAGAATGAGTTTTACATAGTGGATCTGTTGGATTTTCATGGTAAAGATGGGTTTGTTGAGGGAGTGTACGTTTACATCCCTGTTCGTAGAGGAGGTTTTATGGAGAAGGTGTTGGATGGCACCCTTGGTTGTTAAAGAAAATTCTTCCTAAAAAGTTTTAAATCTTGTGATAAGATGAGAAGTTAGAGCGTAGTATCTCGCGTTGAGTCGGGGAAGAGGTAGAATAAATAAATTTGAGTAGTATTTTGGGATTAAATAAGGAGTTAGTACTATGAGTCACCACCGTTAATTGTGATAAATAGATGCCGAGGGGTTCGATTACGATGAGAGGCGACGATGATCGAAGTTGTAAGAAATAAAAAATTTTATAAGAAAAGTTAGCAACAATAGAACCTTGATAGTATCCGTCACGATAATTAACGTACGACTCTATACTGAAATACATATACACGTTCGGATGATGGAATTGAGGGAAGGATTATGTAGGAAATACACTAGTTATGTCCCTTAATTGATTTGATCATGTTAGAAACAATAGAGTAAAGTGGTAACTATAACAAATGATGATGATGGACATTAAGTAAGTTATGAGTAATATTAGTTTTCGGGCATGAAGGGTCCAAGAAACTATACTATGAACCTAGAACTTGTGAAGAACATGAAACGAACTATATGAAGAGAAATGTATGTTAAGCAAGAATGCTGAGATGTGTTTAGTAAATATTGAGAATAAATATATATTATAAGAATTTAAATCTTACGGGTGGCCTAAGAATAATGGGAAGGAGTTGTCGTTATCTTGTGAATATAAGTGTGAGGTTAAGATAATAAGTTTTTGGACAAGTTATGGAACCCAAATCTTGGTTAAGAGAATGAGATATGACTAAATGTATTTTAATAACTAATGTTAATCTTCGGATGAGATAAGTGACTAAGCGTGATGAAAGAATTAAAGTGAGAAAGAGAAGCTAGAATAGTAATAAAGGAGTAATCAACGAATGATTTGAATTTTGAGATAGGGAAAAATAACAACATAATTCTTAAATGATTGAAAATAGTAAAAGGACTTGGATGTCCACGCGATGGGGGAGAAGATGTGAAGCAACGAGAACGTAATTAATAGATAAAAAAATAAAAAGTACAAGAATGAGGTAAAATTAGAAAATTCTTGAGAAGCGTTTGATGAGTCTGAGTGTTTAAATGGTGGAATTTTATCCTGGTAAAGAAGATTCTTGAGGAAGATAGGAATGTAACTTGTGGAAATTAGGAACCTGTAGTTGAATGGCTTTGGTTAGTGTTTCTGAGTGAACTCTTGGACCGTTAATATGTTTGAGTACGTCGGGAACTCTCAAAGAATAAGTGAAAATGTAAAGGAAGATTGGGAACAATGACATCTTTAGTGATGAATGGATGAATATGAGAAGTAAAAAAAATAGAACACGTGAAAGTCTTTGGGTTGTGCGGTTCACACTGCGAGGTAGTGAAAACGTGTAGGCGTCATGAGCACTGCTAGATAAAGATTCTGAAGTATTTATTTAACTTAGAACCTTATGTTAAATGTTGTAGTGAATATGAACGTATTAAGTATAACCGAATGAGACCTATGTTTAAGGACTAAAGGAGTGGCAAGTTGTGCGCTCATGCTTGGTTTAGTCTATCATCTTTCGTGAGGTAAAATTCAGTAGCGATGAAGATATGGACAAATAATGAGGAGTTGAGCTAGATGATTAATGGCAATCACGAATATGAGTATGTTGAATGAGAGGTTGTATTTGGCTTGTTAGCGCCTTTATCAAGGATTATTTTGATCTAGATTTGTTTATCTAGTTAACCGTGGGTATCGTAACCGGTAGTTGATTCTTGGAACAAGACGTGTTTCGGTTATGTCTTAGGACATGGACGGTAAAAGAAAATTGTATGTTTCGGTGCATGGGGAAGAGGGACATCACTCACACACAAGATAAGGGAACGACGGTAGTTAAAGTGAACCCAAACAATGTTGGGCATGCAGCAAGATTAGACATGTGTCGAAAGAATATGCGGGGTCAAACGTCAAACCAAACTTTAAGTGTCTAATTGTAAACAACCAGGACATCTCATAAAAGATTATCTCAAGGAAAATCCGACAATGACGTCAGTAGGAAGTATAGTAATGGAAAGGCCTAAAAATGGGGAGCAAGTTGTGTGGAAAATTGAGGAAGACATGCAAGAGAAGCATCCACATCTCGTTATACCCGGTAAGTTAAATTTCGAGACGAAATTTCTATAAGAGGATGATAATGTGACACCTCACTTTTCACAACACAAATATTAAGCACGAAAACTTAGAATAAAGGCATTACGCCTCGGGAAATGACATTCAACCCTAGGAACAAAGGGATGAATGCATGAAAAATAAAATAGGATAAATCTCAAATGATGCAAGTGATAAAAATAGTTCAAATAAAGTTTGAACAAGAAAGTTTTAAAAATGTTCAAGTTGGAAAGTCCAAAGAAATGCGTAAAAGGCGCAGAAAACTGAAACGGGCTAAAGTAAGGCCAATGAAACCCTAAAACCCAAAACATTAAATACAAATTTGGGTAGAGAAAGAAGTTATGCTCAACCATAAGGGTTCCATAGAGTCACAAACAAAAGAACTCAATTTGAGAGTTCAAAAGAAGAGAATTCATGGAAGGCCTAAATAAGGTCCAAATTTTGAGAAGCCCAATAGAGAAAATTTAATTATGGCATTGGGCCAAATATTATGGAGGTCCAATATAAATAAATAATTAAGCCCAAATTATATTATTAGTGGCCCAAAGAATTAAAGAGCAAGCCCAAAACTTGAAAATTTGACGCAAAACTTTAATTTTGGCCCAAACTCAATTTAATACTCATAAATTATCAAAATAAAATAAAATGAGAGCTCTAGAACCCCTTGGCCCAAAATTCCCATGAGGGAGAGAGTGATGTGACATTTAGTGGGAAAAAAAAAGAAAAAGAAAAGAAAAGAAAGGAAAATATGGTTTCTTGGAAGAATGGATTTCCTACCTCATCCAAGCCTTAAAAGTCTTCAAAGAATAGTTCTAGGCAAATGGAAGAATGATGAGAGAATAGGGGAAGTGATGTGACCTAATTAGAATTAAAATAAAAGAAAAATAAAAGTCTTGCCAAAGTACCCTTAAATTAAGGGATGTGTTCGCCATTAAACCAAACAAGGCCTTAAGGCCTAAGGAAAATGAATTATTGAATCCAAACAAAGTATTAGAAGTTTTGGAGCCCAAGATTTAGTTGGTTTGAAACCAAATTGAAAAAGCAAGAATTGAATTAGAAGTTTGATGGAAACTAAATGAGGGGTAAAATGGACTTTTTACCCCCAAACCATTGCCTATAAATAGGAGGCCTATCTCCAAGACTTAAAACATTTTTTTCACTCCACTCTCTCTCTAAATTTCGTCCAAGACCAGTAGGGAAGAAGAAAAAAAAAGAAAGAAGAAGAAGAAGAAGAAGAAGAAGAAAAAAGAAAAGGGAAGAAGAAAAAAGAAAAAAGGGAAAGGCATTAAAGCTAAGTCCTAGTTCTTGAAGCAAAGAAGACCACCAAGTAAGTTATCTTCAAGATCTTCATCTCCTTATATCATCTTCATATCTTCATACCTCTATAAGATAAAAGAATTATGGACAAAAATGAAAAAAGATGAAGATAGACTATGGAACCAAAGATAGAAAGTTAAAACCATGTTCTAGGGAAGTTTTAAAAGGACCAAAGATAAAGAAAAAATAATCTAGAAAATAATTAAGAACCTTTTTATGAGGATATTAGGTTGTTGTGATATGTTTGGACATACCTTGGATGTGTTAAAATATGAGAAATTGTTGGATGTATGTTTTTGCGAAGAACTCATAAAAACAAAGTGGTCTTTAAGCCATTTCAAAAACATTTGTGGGAACCAAACAATATCTAAATTAAAAACTATTTCTAAAAGAGAAACTTTAGGATGTCTTGAGCATGTGTGAGTTTTGGTTGGACCCACAAATGTATTTTTTAACACCTTTTCAATTTTTTAATGTTTCTGCGACAGAGAGGCAGAATATCAGTTCACTTTAAACCTTTGTATCTTGTTCTATAGAAATCTCCTTGAGATGATCCACATATGCAGAGAAAGGTATACGAGTCTAGTTTCAGACCCTTTTTATAAAAGTTAATTTCATGGACTATATTTTGAGATATTTAGATTCTACCAAACAGGCCTTATTTTTGACAGATTCTGTTGTACCATTTTTTAGACCCTTTTTTGTTCCACTCTCTCTCTAAATTTCGTCCAAGACCAGTAGGGAAAGGAGAAAAATAAAAAGAAAGAAGAAGAAGAAGAAGAAGAAGAAGAAGAAGAAGAAAAAGAAAGAAAGAAAAGGGAAGAAGAAGAAGGAAAAAAGGGAAAGACATTAAAGCTAAGTCCTAGTTCTTGAAGCAAAGAAGACCACCAAGTAAGTTATCTTCAAGATTTTCATCTCCTTATATCATCTTCATATCTTCATACCTCTATAAGATAAAATAATTATGGACAAAAATGAAAAAAGATGAAGATAGACTATGGAACCAAAGATAGAAAGTTAAAACCATGTTCTAGGAAAGTTTTAAAAGGACCAAAGATGAAGAAAAAATAATCTAAAAAATGGTTAAGAACCTTTTTATGAGGATATTAGGTTGTTGTGATATGTTTGGACATACCTTGGATGTGTTAAAATATGAGAAATTGTTGGATGTATATTTTTGCGAAGAACTCATAAAAACAGAGTGGTCTTTAAGCCATTTCAAAAAAATTTGTGGAAAACAAACAATATCTAAATTAAAAGCTATTTCTAAAAGAGACACTTTAGGATGTCTTGAGCATGTGTGAGTTTTGGTTGGACCCACAAATGTATTTTTGAACACATTTTCTATTTTTTAAAGTTTTTGCGACAAAGAGGCAGAATATCAGTTCACTTTGAACCTTTGTATCTTGTTCTATAGAAATCTCTTTGAGATGATCCACATATACAGAAAAAGGTATACGAGTCTAGTTTCAGACACTTTTTATAAATGTTAATTTCATGGACTATATTTTGAGATATTTAGATTCTACCAAACATACCTTATTTTCGACAAATTCTGTTGTACCATTTTTTCGACCCTTTTTTGTTCACAATCAGCTCTCGGTTTCTTCATAAAACATCTAGAGAACATCTTAGTCGCGCTCTCTGTAAGTATCAGAATTTGTAAGTGATGTTTAGTATTTTTAAAGTATTTTTAGAACAGTGTAGCAGAATCTAGAAATGAGAAAAATATGATTTAAGAAGGCTTGAAGCAAACCTAAGTACCTTGACCTATGTTAGGGACACTGGGGACCATGAGGGTACCAAGAATGATCAAGAAGAATATAACTAAGAAGTAAAATACCCCACTTGCATAACCACACAAATATTTATGTATAGTTTTAGTTCGCGTAGTTAAGTTCCTATTCGATCTATGTATTAAGAACCAGAGTTCCGAAGTGAAGAGTTCAATAATGAACCAGAGGGCGTGGCTCGAGGAGGAGCACTGGTCTTTGAGGTGGGTGTTTCTTATCACTAGCTTGGTATTATGAATGTGTGAATGGTTAAATTCTTTATGTTTCTGTGCTTTATGCTTTGATAAAATGAATGGTTATTTTACTTGCGAAAGGAAGCTATATTGCGAAATTGTGTTTTATGAAATAACTTGTGAACATATACCTTGAAATATAATGGAAGTGAGATATTTTATGAAATTAACGGTAATGTTACTTGAGAAAGAGCGATAACTGTAAATTTACGTTTTTATCAAAGAATTCTTGAACTTGTTTTGAAACATGAACTCAATACCTTTTGAAATATCCTTAAGAACATAATAGAACATGAGAATTATGATGACGTGGGTTACATTGAAAGATGAGTTAGTTGATGCGAAAAGAGAAAAAACTAACTTATAAAAGATATGAAAGTTTTATGAGATGATATATGAATGTATAATGAAGAATTTAACTAAAAGTTTGAATAAATGATTAATGGATATATATGTGTATCATGATAGCCTTGATATGATAGTCATGGCGGGTGCCATGCGATGGTTATGTCGAATAAAACTGTTCGTGTGCATACACCATGTTGATATATATATGTATATATATATAGTGGATAAGCCACAGATAATTGGGGAATGCTCGTGCCCTATTCTTTGAGTAGGCCGAGACATTCCTGACTCTACCACTGAGCTTGGTTAAGTGAAACTGGCGAATTATCTTTAGCCATGTCCACTGAGTAGGCGGAATATTCAGGGGGGGATACTGCAAAAACTCCTGGTTGGGAGGTTAATACAACCTAAGGCATTATGAGAAAAACATGATTAATAAATGAATGATTATGTTACCACTACTAAGTGGATGTGTAAAATAAAAATACGTAATAATCACTATTAAGTGAATGAACGGAAATGATATTAAAAATTCTCTGTTGAGAGGTGGTTGTTGGAAATCCTCCTCCGAGAGGTGATGATGTTATGTTAATGAAAATTCATCCACTGAGAGGTGAATGATGACAAAATGAAAGATTGTCACTTAAAAGATAATGAACGAAAAGATGATGAATAATGTTTGGCTTAAGAGAAATAACGAAATGAAGATGGAAAGTAAAGAAAGTTTAGAAATGGATTAATACTTGGAAAATCATTTTCTATGAGGTGATTAATAATAAGTTGACTACTTAGAATCTTTTATGATAAAAGTACGTGTTGTGAAAAGTTATCTTACTTTCAAATTGATGAAATATTTTCTTCCATTTATAATACCGTTGCTAGTGATTGATGAGCACGTGGATTATAACTCACCCCCACACAGATTGATATTTTTGGCAAGTTTTGACATCAGGACTATGTCCGGTGTGGTCCACTGTGGTCTTAGACTTTTAGAGAAGGTTATAGGAAGTTGGGTTTTGGGAACACCTTTTATTTTTTTTCTCTTTAGAATGTAATTAATGACATGATGTTGATGAGGTTGTGAGTCCTCTTGTGTAAATTTTTTGATGCTATGTTGGGACCAAGGATGAAGTCATGATTCTATGTTAAAAGAAAAAAAAGATTACGCTTAAATGTTGTTAATGTTGTTAAGAATGTTGGGTTATGTACCGATCATCAGGTTCCATGCCCGGTGCTCGGGGCTTGGCTTAACACGAATGATGAAAATATAAATTCTTCTACATCAATTGCAAGAACAAATGTTTGTTTTTTGTAGAAAAACCCTGCATGAAATATTTATTACCGTGGTATACTTTTTATTATAATGGTAAGTTCACTCTCCTGTAACCACTTGTTATTGCAGATATTATTACAGGATAGATGGTCAGTCCATAATGGTATGGTTGAGATCGAAAGACGAAATATGTGAGTATGAGACCCGGAAGGGGTCATCAAAAAATAATACGTTGAGAAAGAGTTATAGCTCTCATTTTTGTATGTTGGAGATTGTGTATCCTGTATGAGTTGTATTATTAGTTTGTAGTTGATGTAACTTTTATCCAAGATTGAAAATATTATGAATAGAGTATAGTGATGCAGAGTGCATCCTTAGTATTATTATTGGATTTCTAACTAGGTGAGCCTATTTCGCACCACTCCGAGAAGGTTAAAATATCCTCTGGGGTGTGGGTATGACACTTTGGTATCACTGCTCTAGGTTATAGGTTTTGTAGACTCGGTTGGGTTTGGTACTGTGGTGGACCATAAGATTGTGATTTAAGTCGTTAAGGGTAGGGTGATTGTTAGGAAAGTTTTGCCCTTATCTTTGGACGCATGATTAACCTGCTTGGAGATCTGATTAGAAACATGTTGGACTCGATGTTAGTTCTAATTAGAAGTCTAAGTATGTTGATTGGATTGGGTGAGATAGCCCTAACGATCTAGGTGAGTCTATCCAGTTGGTGTGCGAGTTCTAAAAAAATAAAACTTTTGTTGTAAGTATGTTGATTTGGGGTTCAGAGATAAACCGTGCGATCTAAGTAAGCTTATCAGGATGACAAGATGTTCTAATGAATGAAAACATTGTTGTTTGGATTAGGGAGGTAACCCTAATGTTTTGGATGAGCTTGAAAGCTCAATGTGAAAGTTGCAAAGTAAATGGAACTCGGTTCCAAGTCTGTAGGTTGGAATGATAATCTTAATGGTTGTGTGAGCATGAGAGCTCGAGAAGGATGTCCTAATGAAAGGAGTTTTGATTTAAGAATGTGGATATGGTTGTGAATAGATACTCTAGCGAACTGGGTGTATTTATTTGTTGAGTTGAAAGTTCTAATAGAATGGATTTTCATTTCGAAAGTTGAGTAAGTTGTAGAATTGGGAAGGTAGTTTCCATGGGGACAAACGAGTTTGTTGAAATAAGAAGTTTGGTCTAGTAACTGGATCTTAGTTTAAGATGTGCATACATGGTGTACATTTTTTGTGTTATAATAGTTTTACGTTGAACATAGGTTGATATATGGACCTTGGGTCAGGTTTGATGAGGAATTTTATCCTCATTGGAGTAAAGATAATGTAACCTTGATGGTGAAAAGAAATAAGTGGAAAGATGGATACAGAGTGAAAAGAAATATTCTAAGTAAAATTTCTTGAAACGGATGAGATGATCTTAGTACCAAAACTTGGTAGAGTAGTACGTCGACATGGTATATGTCTAGCACGCATTGGTTGTTAAAATTCTCATGATAGGAATGAGATTTTAGAAGATGATGATATTTTATACATATGTTTGGAAAATGAGGATTATTTTCTAAAAGTTTATGCGTAATGTTGTCATATCATAAAAAATTTAGAATAAAGTGCGTGATGGATGAATCAGTGGAAATAGGTAACAAGAAATATCTTGAGTTGTGACAAATATGAATGGAATATAATGTTTAAACCGGGGTAACCAATGAGGTTTGGCACAGTCTCATTACATTGTGCCGTGACGGCAAAGATACCGACAGTTTTTGTATGCCAAGCCCAATATAAGGAATGATTAATATCAAGAACATGGATCATGGAATATGGCGCATGCTAATGACACACAATTCTGAGCTTAACGCTCACCTTGAGTAAAAATTTGATTAAGGAATATGTTGGGTTGAACTCTATGATTTACTAGAAGGAGAGTAAAAGTGTAATCATGGTTGGAAATGATAGTTATGTTAAATGTTGTGTGAAATGAAATCCGATAAGGGATTAAAAACTTAAGACAATGAGTTATGCAACTCTAATATTATCGTTAATGATGGAAGACTTCGGTTAAAGGTGAACATATATATATGATATATGATCACGAACCTGACACGCACCTTGGTTAGAAGCTCGAGAGAACTCCTATTTTACCCAGTGAAGGATGCGTTGAGTTGTTTTTTTCTTGAATTGTTTAAAGATAGATAAATGTTATGTTATTGGAAATGAATATACAAAGCAGTAGTAAGTGACGAACATAGATATAGAATATAATGTATTTTATAAATGGTTTTCGTTTCTGGGCATTAAGGGTCTGAGAAACTAAATTATGAGATTAAAATCTGCTATGCATGGTTAAAGATAACATGTAACAAGAACGTGGGATATAATGTAAGAAGTAAATGGCGAGAACAAAGAGATAGAATCTTCAAGAGAACTTAGATCCTACAAATAACGTAATTATGAAAGATGAGGTAACCCTCGGGTTGGAGATAGTGATCTCTGGATGATTGTGAGTTCTAACCTTAATTAAGGATATGGAACATAGAATGAGAAGTTATTAACTATGAACAAGAGGCCAAATTTTCAGGGCCATTGAGTTGGATTGAATTAATTATAGTTTGACAAGAAATATTAGTCTCGAGAAAATGGTAAGTTGGTTAAGTGTTGTGTGGGAATGAACTAGTAAGGAAGGAGGAATGACGAAGGATCATGTAAGATCACTTTGCAAAGTAAGAAACGAGAAGCAAAAAGTTAAATGATTCTTGTGGAAGATGTAGAGATCAGCCCGTATAAGAGTACGAGATGCGTGACGTTTTCCTAAGCTCCCCGACAGAGGTGGGTGGCTGTAACACTAAGATTTTCATATCAGAAAAAGATTGTAACCTGTTGGAACTTCTCTTAGCAAGGAAGATTAGGAATGTTGTTGAGAATGGGAAGTAAGTGTCTAAGAAATTAGACCATAGTTATGCTGCCAATAGAGTTCGGCTATTGGGTGAGGTCGAGAATCTGCAGGATGCTAGTAAAGGGTACGTGTGCCTTAGCACGGTGATCATAAGAAACCTAGCACAGTTCGTTGAAAATCAAAGTAGGTTAAAACATTGATCGACAGTTCTAAATGAACTCTAGATTTGTTGGTTCGTTGAAAATATACTTTATGAAGTCCCAGAGAATGATTGAAAGAATAAAAAATTATGATGATTTAGAAGAACGATACACACAAAGGAGAGTGGAAAAGAGATAAGATCCTGAAAACCTAAAGATAAACAACGATGCCCTACAATGGCTTTGTTCGACTCACAAAGGGAATCCTGGAGATAGATAAGAAGATGGTTTGTAGAAATGGTGATCTTAGAACTGAGTAACCATGTTTGGTCAATACTAGCATTGATTGGATTTAGCGTGATGATAACCAATGAGTGACCTTTTGTCACATGTAAATGTGAGATGGAACTTCAAAAAATTGACTTGCGTTGGAAAGTGGCAGTGTTGTTCATAGAACAATCTTGTGAAGGCATATTCGGGAAATTGGAGAAATTGAAAATCCCAAAGAAATTGGGAGAAACGAGTATGAGTTTACATACTAATCGGAAGGGAAAGGTGGAAACAAATCTTATGATGGTAAATTATGGTGATGATTATAAGATATAGTCACAAGAGGCATGAAGAAGAATGTTATAATTTTGGTTAAGTCTCAGCCTTGGAATCTGGAATGCACCAAAAAGGTGAGATATCGTACGGAAAAAAAAAAGTTTGTGTACAATCGACTAAAAACTTCGAACGAGTAATTTCCACATTGTAAGCCTATTCTAGAAGAGTAAATAAGGAGTTCAGAGAAAGATGACAAAAGTTTAAGAACTTAACGAAGAGTTGTCAAATAACCTTTGCTAATGGATTAGCCGCGCAATGAATTTAATGTTGCTATGTTTTGAATGGGCAACATATGCGGTGGAATTGGGGAAATGGACCAAATTAAATTCTAGAAACTATATGGGACGAAGAATGGGGATGTATGGAAAGAACAAGTATGAGTTCTAAAGTTGAGATGAAGAATTTGAAGAAATTAAAAGATAAAGCGTTGAACTAGTTTCCCTAACTAGCATTGGGAACGATAAAATTTCGGGACGAAATTTCTTTAAGGATGGAAGAACGTAACATCTCGTAAATTTTTAAAAATTCAAATTATATTCTATTATGAATGAATAAGAAGTCTTGCAAGTGATCTTTCCTAAGAATCAAGTTGAGCCGCAAGACATGTAACCTAAGTATATGATTCGTTTGGAAACCTAAGTGGATGATTCAAAAAGGCTTAGGAAGAGAACTCAAGTAGGTCTTAAATAAGCTTATAAGCATTGGTTCAAGAGATGAACAAAGGTCTAAGAATCATTGAATAACAGACGAGTAAAACGACGCAAGACGAAGAAACGAGTTTTGGCGGAGCCTTTAACATAGGCCAAAAACATAAAAATTAAAATGGGTCAAGTGATGGAACACATATGGAAGCTTGAGGTAAGGCCAAAAATATTATGAGAATTTATAATATGGGTCAAACAAATATAATTAAGCCCAATTAAAGTAAGACTCAAAAATTAAAAGGATAAAATAAGTTTAATGAGGCCTAATCTTGATTAAGGCCCAAAAGATGATTCGTTTGGAATTATGGGCCAACATGATTGGTAAGCCCAAAATATAAACATAAATAGGCCCAATTTTCAATTGAGGCCCAATAGAAATTAATTCTTAAGCCCAAAGAAAGCCCCAAAAACTTGAATTTTGGCACAAAAGTTTAAAATTGGACAAAAACCTATTTTAATTCTCATGAGTTAATTAAATAATTAACTGGAGCCTTCTAGAAGCCCCTAGGCCAAAATCCCATTGGAGAGGGGGATGATGTGACAAGTTTTGGGAGAAAAAGAAAAAGGAAAATAAAAAGAAAGAAAACATGAAATGACATTTGCTTGGAAAAATAGTTTTTCCTACCTCACCAAAACCCTCAAGTCTTCAATTTATAGTGCAATGCACATGGAAGATGATGCGATGAGAAAAGAGATGGTGGGACATAATTAAAAGAAAAATTAAAAGAAAATTCAAAAGTGCTGTCAAGTACCATTAAATTAGGGAATATATTTCCCAAATAAACCAAACAAGTCCTTAACCTTATGAAAACTAATCTATTGAATCCAAGAATGGTATGACAAATCATGGAGGCCAAGATTTGGTTGGAACTCAATCAAAATAGAGAAACCAAGTATGAAATTAGAAATTTGATTTGAACTAAATGAGGGGTAGTTTGGTCATTTCACATCTAAATTTTTTGTATATAAATAGAGGTCATTTCTCTATAAGAATTCATTTTCCATCTTCTCCTCTCTCTATAAAAAAAATTTCAACTTATGGTGGGAAGAGAAGAAGAAGAAGAAGAAGAAGAAGAAGAAGGAATGAAAGAAAGAAAGAAAGAAGGAAGAAAAGGAAAGAAGCTTAAAGCTAAGCCCATTTTCTTGGAGCAAGGATGACAATCAAGTAAGTGATCTTCAAGACCTCTATTTATTTCTTAAGATCATCTTATTAAACTCATTCCTCACTAAGATAAAAGAAGAAGAACTAATAAAGAACAAAACAATGATGAACCCTAACTCAAAGAAAGAAGGACTTTCTTGAGTTTTGAGAAAAATAGAAATAAATGATGAGACCTATGAAAAAGTCAAGATAAATGCCTAAAATGGTAAATAAGATGATAATAATAAGATTTGGACCCTTGCTTGCACGTGCAAGAAAGAAGAAAGTTGATGGATGTAGGAGATCCTTTCAAAATGGACTAATTTGAAAATGGACTAAATTATGAACTTAAAGCTCCATCTCAGGTTTTTTGTGCTAGAAAAACAAGGCCTAACTGGAAATATGTTTCAAAAAGAGTTAGATTAGCATGTTATTAACATGTTTGATGTTTTTATGGACCCACAAACATGTTTTAGAATCCTTATGCCATTTTTGAAGTTTCTGCGGCGGAGTTGCAGAAAAAAAAGATCACTTTGAGAAATTTTAATTAATTCCAGAACAATCCCCTATAGATGATCCATATATGAAAAAAAAGGTACAAGGATCTAGTTTCACTAAAAAATTAGAAACCTTATTTTGCTTGGGTAGATTTTGAGGAAAATAGATTATACACAACATGGACATTTTTAGATAAATTCTGCCACAAGATTTTTTAGAGCCATTTCTGTTCACATTTGTCTCTCGGGTTCTACATAGACAATGTAGATAACACCTTATTCTAGCCTCTTTAAAGTTTCCAAAACTTTTAGAGGTTGTTTAATAGTTTTAAATGAATTTACAACAAGTGATACATAATCTAGAATTTGAAAAAAGTTAAGAGAAATGATGATCTAAGAGAAGTAAAGCACCTAAGTCTAAGGACTTGACTTATTAGCAACCCCAAATGATTATTAACACATATAAAAGTGTTACTAAGTTAATAAAATTTCATTTGATCCTTTATACCAAGGAGGCAAGGGTTTAGGTTATACGAACCCATGAAAGAGAAGGTTTCAAACCTAAGATATTAAGTTTACCTAAACAATATATGACATTCTCATACTAATAAACTTATGAGAAGTGAGTTGATACTAATGCTTAGATATGTTATATAACCTAGGCATTAGTGGAGTTGCCATGGATGGAGTTGTGCCGCATCAGAAATGAAAGAAGTAGGCGTCGCGTTGGTCGATAATCAGGTGAGAGTGACTATCAATAGCATAATGACTTGTATATTGTCAAAATATTTTAAATACCTTTATGATCATGTTTTGCTATCATATTTTATATTATAAATTACTCATCATGTTTATGAAAGAATTTTGTGAAAGATATTGTGAG
>JAUTBS010029612.1:0-14164 GCA_032361285.1 Aequorea victoria
AAATGAAAGGAGATAGAAAATTTTTGAAAAAAAAAAATGCAAGGCCATCCTCACTGCCCAAGAGCGTCCGGACGCCCACCACTTGCGTCCGGAAAAAAAACCAATAAAGGGGCCACTGCCTTTAAGCGTCCGGACATACACCATTTGCGTCCAGATGCAAAACCTTCGAGGAGTCATTGGCCATAAGCGTCCGGACGCTCACCACTTGCATCTGGACGAAAAAGTGCTGAGAGGTTACTGTCGTTAAGCGTCCGGACGCTCACCACTTGCGTCTGGACGTGTTTGAATTCCAAACGGTTTGAATCTCCCCCCAAAAATCTCTTCCTCTCCCTCTTCTTTTTAAACTCTCTCTTTCTTTCTCTATCTCCTACTCTATTTCTCTCTCTCTATCTCCTACTCTCTATTCACTCCATAACCCTCTCATATTCTCTCTCTCTCTCCTAAATTTCTCTCTCTCCATCTCCTGTTGATTTTTCCGGCCGATACTCGAAGTTTCTGATCGGCTTCTCCGACGATCGTTGAATTTTCTGGTCAATCTTCAAAATTTTTGGTCATCTTCTCCGGCGAGTTCGAGTTTTCCGGCGATCCTTGAGTTTTTCGGTGGCTTCTCCGGCAATCTTTGAATTTTCCGGCAAACTTTTCCGATGAGTTCGAATCGTTCGTTCTTTTTGTTTCCTTTTCTTTTATTTCTTCTTCTTCTTCTTCTTCTCCTATATTTTCTATTTTTTCCATGGCTTCCTGCCGCTGAACTCCTACCACCAAACGGACTTGGGATTCTTCCTCTTCCAATCCACCGCCTCCCGGTCCTAACCCATCCGCGACTTAGGCCACCCAAAAACTCCACTATACGACCACCTTTCCGATCGATGGTCCTTTCCAAACCGATGACCTTTCCATGCGGGGAGTCATCGAATTAGAAAATTGCGGCCTCACTCCCACTCTCGGTCTATTTCCTTCCTCATACCCCCGCATCGTCCGCCTTTTCTATCAAAACATCCGCGTCAATGCGGTGACCACCACATGGTTAGTTCTACCATTGACGGCCACAACATCACTATCTCTTCCTCATCCATTCGTAATGCTTCGGGCTTTACACGACATGAGACACCCCTCACCAGTCTCGTGGCCAATACCCTGGCCTCCATCATGATCGACGCCATCACCTCCGGTCAGGGTGACGTCGGGGCCATTTTTACTTGATGGGGTCTCCTCGACTCCTCACTGTGGTATGTTGACACGGTCCTCAGAGTGTTGTATGCATTGCATATCGTCATTCGGGTCTCTGTCTCCCATCTCATTATTGATGAGATGATCCATTTTATGAGGACGCCCTGTAGCACACGTTCGCTTCCATTCGCGAACCTCATTGTCGAGTGCCTCGGGCGCTCTTATCCATCTATCTTTTCGGGTTCTGCTATACTCGGGGAGCGTCCCATCATCTACACCTTCACCTAGTGGACGAAGAGTACGAGAAATTTACAGCGCCTATAGGGGCGAGGAGTGTCCGCCGACTCTGACGAGGAGGAGGAGGAGGATTAACCACCACCTGATGTACCTGAGGCTGGGCCTTCTTCAGCACCCACTCCATGGACCCTGTCTTACCCCGAGTATCAGGCCCTCACCGGCTAGATTGGTCGCATGGGCGAGAGGCTCACTCAGTTCATCACTCACTACGAGACGAATGCGGTAGAGCAGAGGGAGACACTGAGGGCTATCATGGCTGCTCTTCATATTGACCCACCAGCAGCACATGGCCACCATCCGGGCAGTGGACCCCCCTGAGCTTTATTTTCCTACATTTGAGCTACTTGTTTGCTGCTAGTTTATTTCCCTGTATTTTCGTTTCTTTTATTTCTTTTCTTTTATTTGTATTTTTCTTTCACTTGTAGCTTTGTACGTGCAGTTGCACAATCGTTTATGGTGTTTCCTTCCCTTTTATCTATGACAGTGCATTTTTATGTTCTCTTGTCTCGTATTGCTGGATTTTTGTGTTTTGGGTATGCTCTATTTTCTTACACAGGTCGCATGGAATTGCAATTGAAATGACTTCATTCGTCATCTGCGCACCCTCTTAAGGTGTCTATTTTTATTTTCTATTTTTCCATTCTTTTTACATGCCATTGGGACAATGACGTTTTAAGTTAGGGTATATTCATAACCATGATTGTGAAATCACAGCCTAAAAAAATATATAAAATAAAATTCAGTGTGAAATCATTGAGTTTGAATAATCGATGTTAACATTGTTCTGTATAGCGATAGCATAATTTTTCACACTTACTATTTGTTACTGAAATTTTTTTTTATCTGATCTTTACTCGGATCTACCTATCACCACACACTTGGCTGCATGTTTATATTCTTGATTGAAAAATAAGAATAATTTAAAATTCTTGACGAACATTTGTGGAGACTGTAACCTTGTGCGTATTTTGAGCCTTTCTTTCTTAAAGTGTTTTAGTCTATATACTCTCTCCCTCTTCCTTGAAAGCTTATATAATTTGTTGAATAGTCTCATTAATTCTTCATTTTGGTTAAATATCATAAATACATCATTTACGCTACTAATATCATCCTGAATTTATGAACACTTGAAAAACTATGTTGTTTTTAGAAAATAATCTTAGGCCATCTTTGTTTTTGAACTGTTCGTATCTTCCTTTTTACATTATCTCTAGTCCACCAATTTGAGCCTTTATATGCTAAACCTTTCTTCTTTAAGTTCCATTTTTCAAAATAAATATCTTATGTCGCAAACAATGAGAAAAGAAATGGAGAAGAAAATAGTAGTTGAAGAAGAAAAGAAAACAAAAGAAAAGACTGGTGAAAAAGGTAAAAAAGTGAAAAAGATGAATTTATGCTATATTGATCATCATTGTTGAGAACACAAATGTTTCTGTGCGCAAAGAAGGCAAAGATAGTGGAAAAAGAAGAGGATTGTGATTGAAAGAAAGAAAGAAAATGAAACATGTGAAGTCAAGAAGGGGATTACTTCATAGAAAATCCCATGTGCCTATTTCTATAAGACATGTTTTCTTTTCCCGACCTACACTTTATACATTTTCCCTAACCTAAGGCTACAGCCTAAAGTAAAGTCTTTTTTGATTCGAATTAATGACATGGTCTGGATTGTGAACATAATTAACGTTGGTATTTTGTAGCAATTTTTTAAATCTTTGACATTTAGCATTCCTTTCATGAGACGTTGTGTATTCATTGAGTATAGCGTTCTTGGAGTCATGAGTATGCAGTTTATATTGATTTGTTTTTAGTACCTCTACTTCATACACATTTTGAGAGCTTTAAAATGTACTTGTTTCTGAATGATTACTTGTTGAGTGCATATCCAGTGATTTTTTGGAGTCAAAGCGTAGTTCTATTCGATTTTTGAATTTATCTTTCGCTTTGAGATTGAGTTGACATGCATGTTAGCCAGGTTAACACACACGCTCCGACTATTGATCACTAAAAATTTCTTTTGTACAAATTGGCAGCATTTTAAATTATGTAAATCTCATATGAAAAGTGTTAGCTTTATTATTGGTACTTAATGGTCGATCACCGTGTTTACAAAAATATTTTTGTCTTGTTTTCTCTTTGTGTGTATGTGTTTTTGTTTTTGTTTGTGTTTTGCTCGAGGACTAGAAAAATGTAAGTTGGGGGTGTGATCTGAGCTTAAAAGAATACTTTTAAGCCGTCCAACGTACACTTTATGTCCTTGAGTCATTAGTATAATATTTGTTTTAGTGTATTTTCGTGCAGCATTAGGTACAACAGATGATTTGACAACAGTGGGGTTAAGAGCGAAAAATAGTGCAGAAAAGAGGACAAAGTACAATTTCCCATTTCCGTCCGGACGCAAATTCGTTTGTCCAGACGCTCTAAAGCAAGGATGCTACAAGAAAAAAATGTCCTGAGGCAATTTTCCAACGTCCGGACGCAAAGCCAGGATTAAATGAAGAATTGGTCTCGGGAGATTTCCGTCCGGACGCTCATGGCTTGCGTCCGGACGCTCATCGACGAGGAAAACTTCTAATTCTGATTATTTTGTGAGCTTTTTAGGAAGGGATATAAAAAGAGGATTGTTGGCAGTTGCTAGGGTTAGTCAATTGCAGAGAATAGACTGACGAGGCTGCTAGGGTTCAAGAGGGAAGAAGGAGATCGATCAATGGCGCTTTCATTCGTATCGTCATCTTCGTTCGTCTCGACGATGAGCAGCTAGGTTTTTCTTCTAGGATTTTGATGAAACTCTAGTTTTTGTAATTTAGTTTTTTTATTTTAGTTTTGGATTATTATTCTAGAGGATCATTTATTGTATTACACTCTTGCTTATATTTGATTCTCATAATCGAATATGGTTTTATAATGGTTTTCTATCTTGTGTTCGTTATCCCTTTCTGTGATTAGAATAACGACGTGTTATGCAATGTTCTTTTGTGCCTCGTTGAATGTGTGTTGCGGTAAATTATGCTTGGAGAAGACGCGTTGTGACATGACGCGATCATGGACATAACTCGTGCTAATCTAGATAATCTATGCCGACGCCATTCTTTCGAATCTTCTTGACACATTATTCGGACTTGTAGCCATAATGATATTTTAGATGATCTGTATGAATAGGTTTAAAATTACTTTAAAATCTACAATTATCGAACTAGGGTGGATTCGTGTTCCCTAGATATCTTTCAATTAATTTTAATCCAATTTAATTGTTTTTCTTAGCTTAAACAAAATTTCTCCGAGCTTCACTTCCCACTTTAGAATTAATCATAGAATTAATTAGTAAATAGATAGCTTAGCCTTTTTGTCTCTGTGGAACGATATCCTGTCTTAACCGCTATTTTATGGATTAGTTGTTTTTACTCGATTTTATAAATAGTATTTTTGTTCACCAACGACGAACCGATCAGTCGATGTAGATCTTGCAAGATTCTCCATACAAATAATGATGGCAAATCTTCAACGCAAAAATAATAGCTGCCAACTCCAAGTCGTGCGTAGGATAATTCTTCTCGTGAATCTTCAACTGTCGCGAAGCATATGCTATAACTTTCTCGTGTTGCATCAAAACACAACCCAAACCTTGGTATGATGCGTCGGTAAAGATCACAAAATCATTCAGTCGGTAGACCTAGAACTGGTGCAGATATTAACCTCCGCTTGAGTTCTTGAAAATTATCTTCACATTTGTCCGTCCACTCGAACTTCACTCCCTTCCGAGTAAGGCTAGTAAGTGATAAGGCAAGGTCAGAAAACCCTTCCACAAACCATCGATAATAGCCGACCAATTCCAAGAAACTGCGTATCTCAGTCACTGAGGTTGGTCGCGGCCAATCAACAACTGCCTCAATCTTTTTCCTGTCCACAAAGACTCCCTCCTTGCCAATCACATGGCCAAGGAAACACACGCTGTCCAGCAAGAACTCACATTTGCTGAACTTGGAAAAACGATGCTTCTCCCGTAGAGTTTGAAAAACTTCCCTCATATGCGCCTCATGCTCCTCTTTGCTCTCAGAGTAAATCAAAATGTCATCGATGAAAACAACAACAAAGCGATCCAACTGCGGCTTGAATACCCGATTCATCAAATCCATAAAAATAGCAGGAGCATTGGTCAAACCGAAAGGCATAACTAAAAACTTGTAATGACCATATCGAGTCATAAACGCCGTCTTAGAAACTTCTGCTTCCTTGTCTTTTAGTTGGTGATAACCAGACCGTAAGTCAATCTTTGGAAAAACCTGTGCTCCTTGTAGCTGATCAAAAAAATCGTCGATGCGTGGCAACGGATACCTGTTCTTGATTGTAACCTTGTTCAAATCTTGGTAGCCGATGTATAGACGCATGGAACCATCTTTCTTCTTCACAAATAGAACTAGAGCTCCCCATGGTGAAACATTGGGTCGAACAAAACTCTTGTCCAACAATTCTTGCAACTGAGCTTGCAATTCTCTTAACTCCAACAGTACCATTCTGTACGAAGCCTTAGAGATAGGCAGAGTATCAAGAAGGATAAATTCTATCTCACGATCCGGAGGAATACCAAGCAAGTCTTTGGGAAAGACATCCGGGAACTCCCTCACAATAGAAAGATCTTCTAACTTTGCTTCGGATACACCTGTGCCTAGCACAGAAGCCAAATTACCTTCGTAACTTTTCTTCAACGATCGATTAGCATGCAGGGCTGCTAACCCCACCTCTTCTTGGAAGAAGAACTTGGGTTGCCCAAGGATATAAAAAATAACCCTCTTATAATAACAATCCACGGTTGCATGATGCTTGACGAGCCAATCCATACCCAAAATAACATCGAAGTTACGAATGGGTAAGGAAACAAGATCTACCAGTAACAAACTGTCACCCAACTCTACAACTCCCAAATGATAATTCTAATTTAGAACAAATGTGCCCCCAACAGGAGTAGACACAGAGAAATGAGCATCCAACGGTTCTATCGTAAAAGATAAGTCGTGCAAGAATTCTTGTGAAGCAAATGAATGTGTAGTGCCAGAGTCCAAAAAAGTCTTAGCATGTACAGAAGATATAGTGGTAATACATTGCACCACAGATGGTGAAGCGTCGGTCTCCTCTTGAGTGAGAGCGTAGACACGTCCCTGAGAGTTGGTGCTTGTCCTTGCAGCTTGTTGTAGTTGTTCTGTCTCTGTCCTCCCTGACGGTTCTGCTAGGCTAGAGCTGGTCCAGTGATATAGGCAGGAGGTTTCTGAACTTGAATCGACTGCTGCTGCTGTTGCTGCTGCTGTCCTCCTAATCCCTTGTTCCTGCGGTAAGTGGACAGGTGCCCGGTCTTACCGCAAGTAGAGCACGTTCTCGGTGTCCCATCACAGTACTGTCCATGAGAGTGGACTTTCCCGCACAAGTTACATGGGTTCCAAAACTACTATTTTGCGTCTCCACTATTCTGGTTCTAGGGCTGTTCTTGAGTGTGCGTCTTTTTGGGAGGATTGCCACCTCCATGATGATTTCCCACTGGTTTCTGATCCCTATTCCTCTTCGGCTGTTATTCCCGGTATTTCTGTACATCATCCAAACTTCTTTCTGCCAAAAGGGCCTTGGTAACTAACTCAGACAAGGTTTTTGCCTCGAATATTGACACGTGGCTGTGAATGGCAGGGCGCAAGCCCCTCTCGAACATGATTACCTTGTCCGCTTCATCCACAACATGCTGCGGTGCGAACCTTGATAACTCTGCAAATTTTTCTTCATACTTAGCTACGGTCCTCGAATTCTATTCCAACGACAAGAGCTCGATCAGTTTCTGCTTTCTAATTGCTAGTGGGTAGAACTTGTCATCAAACAGTTCTAAGAATTTCTTCCAAGTAAGCTTCTTCTCTCTTCCTTCAAACTGACGCTTAACCATGCACAACCAATGTTCTGCAGGTTCTTGCAAAACATAGGTTGCTAATGATACCTTCATATCATTGGAACAACCTAAACGCTCGAAAATCTTCTCGATTTCTAGCTTCCACAACTCAACTTCATCAGGATTGATTGACCCTTTAAAGGTCGGAGGGTGAATCTTCATGAACTTCTCAAACACAAACCCTTTATCCATGGTTATAGCTCTTCTTTCGTTAACTATTCTTTGCTGAGCCTGTTGCCCAGCCAACATACACACCAATGCTTGGAGATTCTAAAGGGTCTCGTTAGCAACTGGGGCGGTTGGGGCATCAGGTACAGCTGGGGCTGCTGGAGACAGTGGAGTAGGGTTCGGGGTATTCTCCCCTTGTGCGCCTTCAGTCGATGCATAGGTAGAACTCACATTGCGTCGTGGGCGAGCCATCTAACAATTATCACAATATATCAAAACAAAATATGTGTGAGATAACATGACAAGCTATATATCAAAACTCACACTAACAGGACGCCGAGGATCCAGACCTCTTCCAGACATCATGATGCAATGTTCTTTTACCTTTTTAAACTTTTGAAATTTTTTACTCTGATACCAAACTTGTCACGTCCCAATTTGGGAATGGTGACCGACCATAAATTATGGGTCTTAGCCCAATAAGCCAAGTAGGCCTTAAACAAAACTAGTTATCTATAAACTAATTAATTATTCAATTTCATTGATTTAAATACTAAAAATCATATTCTTTATTAACTTGGGTTAAACAGCCCAAACATCAACCAAAAAGATGTCCAATCATGCATAAATGGGTCAACAGCCCAATAATCTCATCATAATGATATCAACAACATCAATATCCATAATGTCATATGATAATGTATACTATGCGCAAGCAAATGATAATATGATAATGCGATGTCCTAGAGGTCGAGAACATAAATCCCCCACAGCAGTCCATCAGCTAGATCTCATCTCACAAGCTACCTAAAAATGTTATAGGACACATCAGTATAAACTGGTGAATAGATTCATACACAGTACATACAGTTCTAAAATAGGTGATAAAATAAAGTGTATGATAACATAACATGGAAGGGTAAATGCAACATAATAAAAATGGGTAATTACAAATCCTTCAGTTCGTCTCTTCTCAAATCATTTTATTTTCATTTGAAAGTATATTTCCCTTTTTTATTTTCCTTAGAAACTCACATGTTTCCCTTTTCAAAATAGACGTCAAGTGTCCTCATATCGTATAATAACAATATCATAAAAATATGGTAAATACGACATTCCCATACACGAGTGGGAATAATCAAACAGTGCAACAGTGTTATGTTGTGCATATAATAAGTATTAATGCCCATTTTACTCGGGGTCTCTTGACCCTTGAATTCAATATCGATATTAGAGTCACCACGGGTTGGCGCCCGGGATTATTCTCTACACGATTCCAGTTAATGTCATCGGACGCACTCGAAACTATCCATTAATCATTGAGTCAACTAAGGGAAACACGGATTCAAACCGGTTCTTTTTCTTAGCCGGCCAAAGTCACCCCCGAAGAGGACTATCCCTTGGACTTTTTCACATCTCAAGAATCTCATCTCATGATCGCACCATATGTATAATAAAGAATATCTCTTTTCTCATTATCTTTCAATTCCAAAAATTCCACGGTTTTCACAGTAGAGTACATTATACATATTTTTAAAGACATTTAAAACATATACATTTTTCCTTTAAATATTTATATAAATAGTTTTGCATAAGAGAGTATTGTGAAAACATTTATGTAAATAGTCAGTACAATAAAGCTTCATGGAAAACATTTAAAGCAGTACATTTGAATATGTTTTGGGCATAAGGAGATTTGTTTGAAAGATATATAGCATGAAAACTACTCACCTCAATTACAAGCTATCTTCTATGGAACAAATGATGTAAATAATCTCAACCTAATATAATGGAATAATAACAAAACATTAAACAATGCTAAAGAACCTATTTAGAACTACCAAATGGTCCCTTAACCCATTTAATTTTTCCCATATGTGTTTCTGTTGTTAAATTAACTCAAATTAATTCATTTTATCTTTTAAACTGATGCCCAAACAAGGACTAAGCATAAGAATTAATTTTAGGAATTAAATTCAAATTTTATCGACCATGAGTCGACACAAAAGGCTCTGGTGTCGACTCATACAGGTCACAAGGCAGGCTGAGTCGACACCCAGAGGCTCTGGGTCGACCCAAAAAGGGTGGTTGACCACGGCATGGCCTATTAGTCGACACACAAGGACTATGATTCAACCGAAGGTGGTCTGTCCAGGTTTGTGGGTCGACTCATGGGGTCTGTGAGTCGACCCAAAGGGATCTCGAGTGTCAAGGTCGATGCCAAGGGGGCTGGTGCCAACCTTGAGGTACAAAAGTGCTTTGTGAGTCGACACACAAAGGCTGTGGGTTGACTCATAGGGCAAGGCAGACGCAATGGGTCAACCCAAACACTGCATGAGTTGACCCAATGGTCTTGTGGTCTCGGCAAAGATCAAAATGTGTCGACTCATAGAGCTCGTGAGTCGACACAAAGCAGGGCTGCCACCATGAGTCGAATCATGAGGGCCATGAGTCGACATCAAAGCACGGGGGTTTTCTTCCTTGTTGCTTGGGTCGATTCAGCCGAGGCATGAGTCGACCCATCTGGTCGAAGCAGCCGTTAAAGGCTGTTTCAAGCTTGGTTTTTGGATTCTTTTCATTATTTTAATCAATTGTAATGATAATTTATCATGTTTTGGGAGCAACTAGACATATCTTATTCGATGTATATTATCTGATTATGTTTCGATTACATATATTATGACGCCTCACTTTTCACAATACAAACATTAAGCACCAAAACTGAGAATAAAAGCGTTACGCCTCGAGAAATGACATTCAACCCTATAAACAAACGGATGAATGCATAAAAAATAAAATAGGATAAATTTAAAATGATGAAAGATATAAAAAGAGTTCAAATGAACTTTGAATAAGGAAGTTTTTAAAACATTCAAATTTGGAAGTCCAACGAATGGCGTAAAAAGGCGCAGAAAATCGAAATGGGTCAAAATAAGGCCCATGAACCCCTAAAGCCCAAAACTTTAAATACAAATTTGGGTAGAAAAAAAAAAAGTTAAGCTTAACTATAAGGGCTGTAGAGAGTCACAAACCAAAGAACTCAATTTGAGAGTTTAAAAGTAGAGAATTCATGGAAGGCCTAAATAAGGCCCAAACTTTGAGAAGTCTAATAAGGAATTTTAATTAGGGCCTTGGACCAAATATTATGGGGGCCCAAAATATATAAATATTTGAGCCCAATTATTGTATTAATGGCCCAATTGAATTAATTTTAAGCCCAAACCAAAGTGAGGTCCAAAACTTGAAAATTTGGCCCAAAACTTTAATTTTGTCCCAAACCCAATTTAATTCTCATAAATTATCAAAATAAATTAATAAAATAAAATAAAATGAGGGTTCTAGAACCCATTGGCCGAAATTCCATGAGGGAGAGAGTGATGTGACAATTTTTTAGGGAAAATAAAAAAGAAAAGAAAAGAAAAAAAATGTGGGAAACTTGAAGTGATGATTTTTTGAAAACATAGTTTTTCCTAGATCACCAAGCCTCGTAAAGTCTTCTAAGAATAGTGTAATCACATGAGAAAATTATGAGAAGAGGAAAGAAGTGATGTGACGTAATTATGATTAAAATAAAAGAAAAAAGAAAATGTCATGTCAAGTATCATAAAATTAGGAAATGTGTTTTTCATTAAACTAAATAAGGCCTTATGGTGTAAGAAAAATAAATTATTGAATCCAAACAAAGTATTAGAAGTCTTGGAGCCCAAGATTTAATTGAAATTGAATTGAATTAAAAGAATAAGAATTGAAGTCTTAAAAATCACAAAAGGGCCCAATTTTAATCAAAGACCAAAAAAAGGTCCACATAAATTTCTAAATTATGGAAATAACAAAATAACAAAATAAATTCATTACCAAACACCCCCTTATGGCCGGCCAACCCAATTCCCATGTGAGAATTGTGATGTAACATAAGTCTTGAAATTAAATAAAGAAAGAAAGAAAAGAAGGATAATGTGACATTTCGCTTAACTTGTAAGCAATCTAAGATTTGGTCTCCAACTTATCTTCTATCCTAATTAATTAATTGTGGGAGGTATTTATACACATAAATATACCTCGGGAGAAAAAGAATACAGAAAATAATTGAGTTAAGAAAGAAAACCAGTCAAAGAATGAATAATAAATAAAGCTGTGTTTGGGAGACCTTTCTAGAAACCCTTTTTGATTTGATCTCTCATACACATCAAGCCACTATTTGGCTCATGTCATTGTCCTCTCTTGGAAGATTTTTGAGACAAAGAAATTCATCAAGATGAATGTTTCTTGATGGACTTTATTATAGAATTAAAGAAAAAGAAAAATCATGCTAAATGATCTCACCCTTTGGTCTATAAATAAGACCACATTCCCACACTTTTCTAAATTTTCCCAAGCCTCTCCTCCCTCTCTCTAAGCTCGGCAGAACCAGAAGAAGAAACGGGAGAAAAAGAAAAAGAAGAAGAAGAAGAAGAAGAAGAGAAAGAAAGAAGAGAAAAGAAGAAGAAAAAGAAAAAAGAGAGGAACATTAAAGCTAAGTCCTATCTTCATAGACCAAGAATAAACCAAGTAAGAGACTTTGTAAACTCTTATTTTCTATCATCATCTTCATATCTTCATGCCTCTAAGATAAAAGAATGATGGAAAAAATGGGTAAAGATGAAGACAGGCCATGAAAACCAAGATAGAAAGTAAAAGACTATGTTCTAGGAAAGTTTTAAAAGGACCAAAGATGAAGAAAAAAACTCTAGAGAATGATTAAGAACCTTTTAATGGATGTATTATGTTGTTGAGATATGTTTGTACATGTTTTGGATGGCTTGAAGTATGAGTGATTGATGATTGCATGAGTTTGCAAAGAAATGACCAAAATAGAATTATTTTTAAGCCTTTATCATAATTTTCGTGTGAGCCAAATGAACTCTAAATAAAAAGTTGTTTTTAACAAAGATTCTTTACGATGTCTTGAGAGTGTGTGATTTTTGGTTTGACCCAAAAATATATTTTTAAACTCTTTGCTATTTTTGAAGATTCTGTGACAGAAAGGTAGAATATCAGCCCACTTAGAACCATTGTGTGTTGCTCTATACAAATCCCCTTGTGATGATCCACATATCCAAAGAACGATCTCTGAGTCTAGTTTCACCCAATTTTTACAGAAGTTGATTTTATTAAGTAGATTTCACGATATGTGGATTCTACCAAACAGACCCGTTCGTCAACATATTATGTTGTATTTTTAGGAACCCTTTACGTTCACAACCAGCTCTCGGTTCCATCCTGAAAACTGTAGATAACATCTTAATATAGCACTCTGTAAAATGTCATAAGTTTCTAGTGAGGTTTTATATTTTTAAAGTATTTTACGCCTCTATGATAGAATTCGGAAATACAGAGAAATATAGTTTAAGGAAGCTTTTGAGCAAACCTAAGTACCTAAGCCTAAGTGAGGGACATTGGAGATCATGAGGGTATTAAGAATGATTAAGAAGGATATAAATAAGAAGTAAAATACGCCAGTTGCATACCCACACAAGCATTCATGTATCGCTTTAGTTTGCGTAGTTAAGTTCCTATCTGATCTATGTATTAGGAACCGGAGTTCCGGAGTGAACCGGAGGACGTGGCTCAAGGAGGAGCACTCATTTTCGAGGTGGGTCTTTTTTATCACTAGCTTGGTATTATGAATGTGTGAATGGTCAAATTCTCTATGCTTTGATGCTTTATGATTTGATAAAATGAATGGTTATTTTACTTGCGAAAGAAAGTATGTTGAGAACTTGTGTTTTATGAAATGACTTGTGAACCTATGTTTTGAAACATAATGGAAGTGGGAAGTTTGAGAAAATAAATGGTGATGTTACTTACGAAAGAATCTTAAACTTAGACTGGAATAGGAGAAATGTGATTGTGTCAGACAAACGAAAAAGGAAAGCTAATTGATATTCTACGTTATAAAGGTTATGAGAGTTCTTATGAAATAATCTATGTTTTCTAAAATGATCTTTGAATATATAGTACACTATGAGAATTATGATAACTTGAAGATTTGTTGAAAAATTAGGAAAGACGAAATAAGTGATACAAAAAGGGGAAATTAACTGGTGGAAGACATGAAGGTTTTATGAGAAGATTTATGAACATGGTGTTGAAAAACTTAAATAAATGTATGGATAAATGATTAATGGATACCTATGTGTATCATGATAGCCTTGATATTTACATGGTGTGGGCCATGTAATGGGTATACCTTACAATAGTGTGTATATGCCATGTTAAATGTATATTTATATGATTGGGGAGTGTTCATGCCCTATCCTTCGAGTAGGTCAATATATTCCTGACTCTACCACTAAGCTTGGTTAAGTGGAACCAGCGAATTATCCTTAGCCCTGTCCAATTAAGAGTAGGCGGGATATATTCGGGGGCGCAGTACTGCAACAACTCTTTGTTAGGAGCTTAATACAACCTAAGGAATTATGAGATAATATGATTAATAATATGGATAAATATGTTACCACTACTAAGTGGATGCGTGAAATAAAAAGATCTACTTATCACTACTAAGTGAATGAATGAAAAATGAGATATTAGAAATCCTCTGTTGAGAGGTGGTTGTTGGAAATCCTTCACTGA
>JAUTBS010029723.1:0-14163 GCA_032361285.1 Aequorea victoria
GCCTTCTCGGGTTACAATCAGAACCTAATGAATAAGACTGACCAAGAGAAGACTTTTTTTATCACAGATTGAGGGATTTACTACTACCGGGTTATGCCTTTCGGCCTCAAGAATGCCGAGGTAACCTACCAGCGCCTCGTCAACCTTATATTCAAGAGGCAAATTAGAAGAAATGTGGAGGTCTACGTCGACGAAATGTTGACAAAGAGCAGAGAAGCTGTTGATCACCTCACAGTCCTCGAAGAGACCTTCCAAGCACTGCACGACTTCAACATGAAGTTAAACCCAGCTAAATGTGCATTCGGGGTGTTAGGAGGCAAGTTTCTTGGATTCATGGTTAGCAAGCGAGGGATTGAGGCCAATCCTGAGAAAATTAAAGCCGTCCTAAAGATGCAGTCCCCAAAGACAACCAAAAAAGTGCAAAAACTCATCGGTCGGCTAGCAGCCTTAAACTAATTCATATCCAAGGCAACCGACCGATGTATGCCTTTTTCGGTATCTTAAATAAGGCATTTGACTGGACTGAAGCATGTGAACAAGCATTTACCGATCTCAAGATGTACTTGGCTTCTCCCCCATTACTCTCTCGAACAGTTCCTGGGGAGGAGCTCTTACTCTACCTGGCCATCTCCCAAACGGCAGTAAGCTCGGCCCTCATCCGAGAAGTTGAAGGAGCTCAGAGACCCGTCTACTACACGAGCTGAGCATTTCGAGGAGAAAAATCCAGATATCCTCGGGTAGAGTAGCTGGCATTCGCCTTGGTCATCTCGGCCAGACGACTGTGTCCCTACTTCCAGGCTCACACCATAGTCGCACAACCACTACGAAAAATATTACAAAATCCAGAGACCTCTTGTCGCCTGGCGCAGTGGTCGATGGAGCTAGACAATTTTGACATCCAATACCAACCACGACAAACCATTAAAGGAAAAGCAATGGAAGACTTCGTCGTAGAGTTCACGGTCAAAACCTCGTCTACCGAGCAGCTTCTCATCCCGTCAGGAGTTAATCCCTCAATAACTGACCCAGGGGCCGAGGTAGCCTTCGACGCTCAATAGGTATGGACAATAAGCGTGGACAGATCTACAACCCAATCAGTTAGTGGCGCCGGTCTCATTCTCATCTCCCCATAGAAGGATGAATTGGAATACTCTATTTATTTTGGTTTCCGAGCGACTAACAACGAGGCCGAGTATGAGGCTGTCATAGTCGGCCTTCGATCGGTACTAGCATTTGGGGAAACACAGGTCAGAATCCTTAGCGACTCACAGCTAGTGATCGGTCAAATCCAAGGACAGTATGAAGCTCGAGAAGAACGAATGAAAGCTTACAAAATTATCACTGAGAAACTCAAAGTTCAGTTCGATAAATTCTTAATTAAGAGAACCCACAGAGATCACAACCAGCGAGCTGACGATCTTGCTCGACTGGCCTCAGCTCCTGAGGGGCAGATGGGTAGAGGGGTACTAACAGAGTACCTGACCCAGCCGAGCATCGCTCAGAGAGAGACACCACTAGCGGTAAGCTTGGCATAGGTCTTTGTAATATGGGTGAAGAGTATAATCAACTTTCTGCGAGACGGTTAATTGCCCACTGACCGAGCAGAAGAAAAAAAACTGAGGTACTGAGCAAGAAAATATACGCTCATCGATGACGTTCTTTACAAACGAGGCTTCTCAGTACCTTACCTGAGGTGTATCTCAAAAGAAGAATCCGAGTACGTAATGAAAGAAATACATGAAGGGGTATATGGCAATCACTCGGGTGCTCGGGTCCTATCAAAAAAAACCCTAAGGGCGGGTTACTACTGGCCCACCATCCAGAAAGACGCCGAGCACTTTGTCAAGAAGTGCGACAAGTGCCAAAGATTTGTAACCATCCCCAGACAGCTGCTGAAAAAACTCACTGTAATCACCACCCCATGGCCATTCGCCCAATGGGGGATTGACATTGTGGGACCTTTCCCGACTGGGAGAGGCCAGGTGAAGTTCTTAATAGTAACGATCGACTACTTCACCAAGTGGATAGAAGCCGAGTCATTGGCAAAAATCACCGAGTAGAAGGCAATAGATTTCGTGTGGAAGTCAATCATATGTCGATTTGACATGCCGAGAAGCATTATCACCGATAACGGTAGGCAATTCGATAGCAAAGGATTTAGAGAGTTCTACGGTTCGTTCAGCATTCAGAACATGTACTCATCCTCTGCCCATCCACAAGCTAACGGGCAGGTCGAAGTGACTAATCGAACGATCTTAAAATGATCAAGACTACACTGGAGTCAGCAAAAGACCTCTGGGCCGAGGAGCTCCCAAATATCCTCTAGGCATATCGAACCACAGTCTGAACACCAACAGGGGAGACTCCATTCATGCTCGCCTACGGAAGCGAGGCAGTTATCCCAGTGGAAATTGGTTTAGCAAGCCACCGCATCGACAACTTTGATGAAGAAAGGAATGATCGAGCCCTCTGAGAAGGCTTAGATCAGGTAGATGAAACGCGAGAGGCCTCAACTCTCAGAACGGCGATCTTCCAGCAGAGGATGAAGAAGTACTATGACAACAATATTAAAAAGAGAGAATTCAGAATAGGGGACTTGGTCCTTCGAAAAATCTCTCTCGCTACTAAAGATCCCTGAGAGGGTAAGTTGGGCCCGAACTGGGAAGGTTCATACCAAGTGGAAGACCGAGTGAGATCCGGGGTATAGTGACTAAAGGATGCAACCGGTCGAATACTTCCACATGCGTGGAACGCCGAGCACCTCAAAAAATACTACTAGTGAAAGAGTATGTAAGACGACAACAATAAAAATATTTCCTTTTTATATGTCTTCATGCTTTCATAAAAATTGTATGTCAGCAAAGTTTGACAAACAGGTTTTCACCTGGTCGGCCCAAATGAGGTTGGATCGATTGAAGGTATCTAACCGAGACCCGAAGGTTCAAAGTTTGACAACTAGATTTTCACCTGGTCGGCCCAAATGAGGTTGGATCGATTGATGTTATCCAATCGAGGCCCAAATGTTCAAAGTTCGACAACCAGGTTTTCTCCTGGTCAGCCCAAATGAGGTTGGATCGATTGAAGGTATCCAACCAAGGCCCGAATGTTCAAAGCCCGACTGAAGGACAAGACACTTGGCAATTCCATTTGCCCAAGGTCATCAGTCAGAATAAGAAAGGCCCGAATGTTCAAAGCCCGACTGAGGGACCAGACACTTGGCAATTCCATTTGCCCAAAGTCACCAGTCAGCCAAAAATAAAGGAAAGGGCTATCGAGAAAGCCCGAATGAGGCATTCAGCACTTAACAGCATGTAAGATAAAGAAAAAACATTCATTCAGACTTAAGATAGAAACAGTTGAAAATGCTTTCATTCCATTCAAAAATTAAACAAAAAAAAAACTATTTTTACAAGAGCACGGAAAAAGAGAAATATCAGAAGAAACTACAGGAAAAGGAGTTAAACAGGTGGCTCATCTGTAACCTTCTCAACCAAGACGCCTCCCTCGGGCTTAGGGTCATCCGTCAGCCAATGAAAACAGGAGAAGTCTAGGCCTTTGAAGAAAGCCATCACATGGGCCTTCATTGCATTGGAACCGCTGACGTAGTATTCAGCGGTCTCTACCTCGAACTCCTCCGAATCCTTGAATGCCTTGACCACCTCCTTCTGAGCTGCAGCCACCTCAGTCAGAGCCTTGGCTAATTTCTCCTCCAGCCCCTTCACCGCCTCCTGGTTAGCCTCTCTCTTGGCCAGAAGGTCGGCCACTTCTTTTTGAGCCTCAGTGGCCACCTGCTGGGCCTCGGCCTTAGCCTTCTTCTCCTCCTCCAGTTGCCTTGAGAGCTTGGTCAACGTAGTAGCTTCCTTTTTGCTCTCAGTAGCATGAAATCGCTCCCGTTGATAGCAGCGACTGGACATGTGAATGGCCCAGGCACAAGACTGCAAAGATAAAAATTGAAAGATTAAAAAAGAAAAATAAGGTGCTAAACATATGAAGCTAGAAAGACAAAGAAAGGGTAGAAGAAGCCTTACCCGAGTGAGGTCCATCAGCAAATCCCTGGCCAGAGGAATTGTCCCGACCTTAGCAAGAGAGGGGTTGACACTTTCAATGAAATCGATCATCTTGACCTGAGCCGCGTCTAAATTGTTTAGAAGGTCGACATGAGGGCCAGGGCCCGAGGCAGCGACAGGGGCATCCACCCCACTGGAATAACCAGAAGCAGCAGCCACGGTCGAAGGGGTCCCTTTCGCCAAATTCAAAGGCCCCGTTGGTATGGGGGGCTCGGGAGAATCCAACTCCGTAATAGATATAGACTGGCCCATCCCAGCTTCAAGCACATCTTGCCTCGGCCTTTTTGATGTCAGGAGCTTGATCTCCTTGGTCTCCCGAGCCGAAACCTTCTAAGCCGTTGTTTTCCCCAGTCTCTTCGACATTCCTATGACAAGAAGAAGATAAAAGAAATCAGAATCAAACATAAATATGAAAGGAAGCATGAAAGCAAAAATAGCCAAAGAAGAATAAAAGAAAAAGAGGCAAGGTTCTCACTCCGGACTCCAAGACCGAGTAGTTAGGCGCTCAAAGAATGAGGAGTCACCAGCTGGCTATACTATCTGCCAGAATAACCCCGAGTGGTCTTTACTCTGGCCTTCGCCGTGACATCAACTTCGAATTCGACCGAGATAACTTTGTAATCAGGTTTTTTCCACCTCATCCTAATCCTCGGGGTGTGGGGGCCCACCACCTCGTCTGGTTAGAATTCCCAATCGAGCCCAGAAATAAAATAAAAAATTTCCTTTCAGAATTTATTTGAGGAAGGGCAACCAAGGACGAGGACTCGATCATCCGACCGAGTTTGGAAATAATACCAGCCAAGTTATTTTTCTCTTGGAGGGTAACAATAGAGGAATTATTCCACTGTTAGATGGTGTTCACCACCAGAAATCTCCTCCCAGAGGATAATCACCCCATAGAGGATCCTCCAGGCATTGGGCATCAATTGACCTGGAGATAGACCTAGAAAAATCTAAGACTTCCCTAACTGTCCTAGGAAAATGTAGCCTCAACCCAGTGGCAAAGGCATGTTCATACATACCTAGCTTACCATCAGGGGGCAAGCATGCCTGCTCATCATTTTGGGTAAGATAGAATTCTACAAAAGAAGACAGACAAAGAAAATGGTCTGTTCGCTACTCGAATCTCCAGAAGAATGGATTTCTTGAGAAAAATCCATGGTCTCACTCCTCAAGAAACAGATTGTGTACTGGACGGTGACACATACCTTCTGAAGAAACAAGTCAAAAGCCGGATGGTCAGGCACACATGTGTCGACCAAAGTGGGAAGCTCGAACCTACGGGAGTAAAATATGAGTTTATTGATGAAAAATGAGCAAAAAAACAAGGGTAAGGGAGAACCTCTAATTTAGGGTAGAGAAAAGCCAATATAGCTCGATTGCAACAAGAAATACTGAAACAAAAAAAGAGAGAGGGAAGAAAAGCTTACGAAAAATGGCAGATATGAGGAAGGCACCGGGAGACTTGGATGAAAACTTGAACGAAGACCTGGAAGAAAACGATGATCGGAAGGAGAAGAAGAACACATGAGAAAATATATACTTGAATCACGATTTCAAGGAACTGAGCAAAAGCCCCCAACGACCTGTATATATAGACATTACATGAAGGGCCCAGATTGAAACATACTTCCTGATCCAACGGTCCCAGGAGTGTGCGATACTGACCGTCCGATGTATTAAAATCAGCGGTCTAGATTGGACCATGAGTCAAAGGAAGGCCAAAGGACCGCCATTTTTGTAGATTTCAAAAGATTCAAATTTGATGTGACATGACGTTTGACAGCCCAAGCAGTCACCTCGGGAAGAGAGAAGGTCTCCTCGTGCTTCGTGTAACCATCACCTCAAGGAGCCGAAACGACATCGACGTGGCCATATAGCCACCATTTCAAACTAATTATTCCATTCGCTGAGCGAGTACGACTCAGAAATAGAGGGCATCTGATAAGTATAAATTAACCAGTCGATCAAAAGCCAACCTATGGGAGGAAATTGAATGTTGATAACTGACCGAGAATAAACAAAAAGTCATCTTGGCCGACCGAGATCGAGATCCCAGCCATAGCCAAAAGGCCGACCATAAGTAATCAATCAAACCTTATACTCGGTGGGACGACCTACCCGGTCAGGTAATCCGCTCGGTCAGCTTGACTGACCGAAGAGAGCACCCATAAGGGACTCAAAAATCAAACACCAACAATTTTGCCCAGGATCACTCCGAACAGTTGTCTTAGCAAAAAATCAAGGATCAGGTCAACCAATATCCTAAAGATTCTGCTTGGATCTACACAAATCCTGAGAATCTCGCAGGATCCTAAGAGATCAAGGATCCATCCCCTTCGTATCTCGGATCTCATGCTCCCACTTCACTATAAATAGCAGACACATACAGACTCTAAAGGTACGCCAGTCTTGAGTTTTCTACATTTTACATTGATTATTGACTGCCTATCCGCTGACTTTAGCATCGGAGAATAATAGGCCGGCACCCCACCGATGTCTATGTTCTAACAATTTGCAGGGACTCAACTGACGAACAGGGAAGAAGTCAGTCGATCACTTTGGAGACAGGCCGATCACAGAGGACCATCCAGATTTGAACACCAACAAAAGTTAAGGTTGTAGTTTGATCATTAACAAACAGTAGAGATGTGACACCCCAATTTTTCAAAATATTTAGAGTGACAATAACTATACTTTCGCAAAAGACTTAATAAAATAAATCATTCATTCAAAACGTAGTGTGAGCAAACTTAAGACATTACATCATGATATTAAACACTTAACACAAAAAAGGTAAAAATTCAAATTTGTTCAAGAGTGCAGAAATGAAACTTATGACTAAACTAAGCATAATCAAGAAATTCACGGTCCTTGCTGCTCATTCTGATGATTTTTCGCATTTTCATAGGCTATCTCGGGACCTGGCTATTAGCCCCAAGATTTTATAATGTAATTATTGGTTTTAATGATAACAAATAAAGTCTTAATAAAGATTAAATATTTTTGTAAAATATATTTTTTACATATAAATCAAATTGTTCAAATAAAATTAAATACTTATGAATGGTTAACAGTTATGATTGGGGATGACCATATATTTAATGAGCTATTAAGTTGTTTCAGAAATCATTAAATCAATTTCCAAACAAGGTATAAATCTCAGAATCAAAACAGAACAATTCAGAAGAATTCATGACTTTTGAGTCGACACAAAAGAGACAGTTCTCGACATTTTGGCTAGCAGACGATTTTGAGTCGACACAAAGGCATTGTGAGTTGACCCAAATAATTTCATTCCCTGGGTTTACATCTACAGCAAACCTGAGTCGACACAAGTCATGGATGAGTCGACACAACTGAAGGCCTGAGAAAGAAATCGAGAGTTCATCAATATGAGTCGACACAACTTGAACAGGAGTCGACACAAAGCAAAGAACTCTGAAGTTTAAGGAATGTGAGTCGACACAAACTCAGTATGAGTCGACACACAGTTGAAGATCCCAAAGAGTATCTGAGTCGACACACCCTCTACATGAGTCGACACATAGAAAGCAGAATTTGTGATTGAAAGAACTTGAGTCGACACAACTCCAAGTGAGTCGACCCAAAGGCGCGATTTCAGTGAGCGAATCTCGCGAAGATTTGTTTGACTTTCGACGTTATTTGAGGATCAATTTTGAATTAAAATAACTCGATTTTAATCATGAGAATGATTTCAAAACAGTCCAAGATCAAATCAACAAGAATCTCTACACAAATTGAGGATTATACTGTTACGAGATTTTTGGAATTTGTTGCGAAGAAGAGATGAAAGTTTCAACACAATTTTAGAAAGAATTTTCGAAATGCAACGGCTTTTTGAGGATCGAATCTACAATTAAGGGTGATTGAAAATCACATCAGATCAAATCAAATCATTGCTTGATTTCAGGAAGAACTAGATCGTGATATTCAAACAATCTCAACAGTTACTTTTCTAAAGTTATAAAAAGTTGTGCTCTATGATTTCAGAAATCAGAACTCCAAAATTCATTGGAGAATATATCATTCTCATACTCTCGCTCTCATTCTGATACAAAGAGTATCAAAGAGATATTGTTATACCCCAATTTAGGAGAAGTGATCGGCCATGGATCATGGGCATTGGTCCAACGAATCAAGAAAACCTAAATATAAAATCAGCTAAATGTACGCTAATTATTAATTATTTTCCAGGGATTTAAATAAATAAAATCCATAACCATAAACATGAGGCAAAGCGGCCCATAATATCCTGACAAATGCTGTCAACCACAATCCATAATTAAATGTTTAATTATTTTAAATGCAGAAGCAAAAGAAATAATGAATGCATGTCCCTGAGGTCGTGTCCTGGATCCCACGCAGTGTTCGAATCCATCAACTCGCCTCATCATTGGTTACCTGAAATGTTTGAGTACAACGTCAGCAAAGCTAGTGAATGGAACGTGCATAATAAGATACAGATTAAAGCAGGAGGTATAAAATAATTTTGTATAACAACATAATCATGGCATGATACATGTACGGTAATATTAAAAAGGTAATCATTCAACCCATCCTTCATTTTAAAAAGGGTAAACATACAATCCATCATCTTATTTCATTTGATTTCATTCCTTTTCATTTCATTCTTAGAACATATATATTTTTTTTTCATTTGGTCACGTTATCAACGAGTTACCAAGATATCACATAATCAGACATTATGTCTGTATCGTATCAATATAATCATTTGGTAACGTACACAAGCCACCAAGTTATCTTGTAATCAGACATTATGTCTGTATCGTATCAATATAATCATTTTGTAACGTACACGAGTCACTAAGATATCCCATAATCAGACATTATATCTGTATCGTATCAATATATATTTTTTATTTGCCACATTTGCAAAACATTTTGATAACAAATCTTTTCATAACACTCTTCATTTGCACCATGATTTTTTTTATAAAAGAACATCATTTTAAAGGTATTTCAATCACAAACATTTATTTTATAGAGTCATTTGAAAATACGAGGTTTTATTAAAAGCATGCAGTAGGTAAATCTACTCACAAGTAAAATATTTATACCATAATCTTTATAATGAAAGCTATAACAGGACATACAAGAGAATTTAAAAGTATATAAATTAATTTGCTAAAAAGATTGGGAGTGCGAGAATTTTGCATAAAGATACATAGTACGAAAAATCACTCACCTGAGGTCCAAGCTAATCTCTAAAGGAATGCAAGGCAATCTACATGTCACCCTAATATATACAATGCAGTAACCACAATCAATATACAAGGCCAATAATTGAATTAATTAACCAAACGGACCCTTCCCGTTAATAATTCCAATGTTTATTTCTGGTGTTTAATTTAAGCTTTGTTTAAATTATTTTATCATTTAAATTGATGCCCAAACGGGGTCTAAGCATTTTTAAATTCATTCCAATATATTTTTCTAAGATTTTTAGCCCCGCGAGTCGACTCAGATGGCTTGTGAATCGACTCAGTAGAGGAGAAAGCCAAGCCTAAAAACCACCAGCCGACAGGGCAGCCTACTGCCTGATTACGTCCGGACGCTGGCCAAAAAATGTCCAGACATTTTTGTTCAGAAGGCTCTGGACTAGTCTCCGTCTGGACGTGATAGGGGTTCCGTCTGGACGAAACATGAACGTCCGGATGCGGGTGGGTTTTCGTCCGGACAAAAAACACCAAAGGGTCGATTCGGCACAGATCCGCCCGAACATCCGGACGCTGGTGTAAAATGTCCGGACATTTTACACCAGTGGGTCATTCTAGACTTCGAACCAAGGCTTTCGGAGGCCGATTTTTGAATTTCTTTTTACATCATTTCTTCATGATTTATATTTTTATACATTTTATGATTTATTTTATCATGTTTTCGAAGGGTTCTATATCTATAATCATATTGTAAATATCAAAACTTGATTTTTAATCTATAAACATTTATCTCCTGAGGTATATTCTTTATACATGATTCGATTAAATACATATTACTGATATGTATATATATTATTGTTATGCATGTATCAATATATATATCATTCCTACTTCTATGATTTCAGTTACATTAATTGGTGAACTTATTAAAGATTCAATCTTTTTAATCAATGATTAAATCATTACAACAATGTGATACATATATACATATATATATATATATATATATGTTTATTGGTATATAACGAAATGGAGAGATTAAGGACGACAAACCAGAGAAAGGAGGAGTCGATAGGCGACGATGATACCTCCGGTGGTGATTGGCATCGTCAACGGCGGTGATGGCGGCGATAGTGATCACGGCAGTGCGCAATGGCAAGAGCCGAGAGAGAATGAGGGGTTGGGAGAGAGAGAGGAAGTGCTACAGAAATCTGTATGGAGATTGAGAGGAAGATGGAGAGAAAAATGGGAAATGTTGGTTTCAAATAAGGGTGATGGATGATTTTGTGGAAGTAAATCCCTAATTTTCCTCCTTCAACTTATCTCCTCAAGAATTTAAACTTCCCTCCATCTTTTGCAGATTTTTCTTTTACTTTAAATAGGAATTTCCCTTTTTCTTTTATTTTTTCCTTCTAATTTGTTTTCTCTTTCCTTTTATTTAATCATTAACATAATTAGATTTATTCTATTATTAAGTATTTTAGAATATCTTTACTTAGTTAGTTTACGTTAGTTTAATTGCTTATATTTCCAATTAGTTAGTTTATTTTTATATAATACATTCAATTCAATTCTTTTTTAATGATTTTATTTATCCAAAGTCTCTAATCAACCATAATTAACTTATTTAAAAGTTTTCAGAATCTATTAGTTTTGTTAATTACCTTATTAGTTAGTTAGTTTTATTTAATTAGTTAATTTATTACTTTTATTTGATTATGTTTTTATTTAGTTAGTTTAGTTTCAATTAATCAATTTATTTATTGTGTTAATAATTTGTTTTAAATTTTTACCGAATTTTACAGATATCATTCACATTACATCAACTCGTGAGAAGTTTTGCTCTATCAATTTTGAAGGAAATTCATTTTAGCAATTTGTTCATTACTCTATTTTTGACTATTTCTATTATGTGATCATTGTAAACATATGCTCTGCTGAGAGAATTCTATTGTTTGATGTTCTGACATCAAAAATCTGACATTAATTCTGTAAAAGTAGAGGTGAGTCACCTACTACTGATCTTTGTGTGTGGTATAACACATAAAGGAAAATATTTCAAGTATTAGAAGCTTGAGAGCTTTGGAACGTAGCTTGGATCATCTTCGTAAAAATATCACAAGTGCTAGAAGCTAGAAAGTTTTAGAATGCATCTGTGTGGATCTTATAAAAAGGTTTGGAGCACACCCGTAAGTGCTTTATCATAGTAAAAAAATTCTCAAAAGGTGTTTGAAGAGTGAACGTAGGCTGAGATAACCGAACCACTATAAATCTTATGTGTCATTCTCTAACTCTTTACATCTATTCTCTTGTGTGTGTATATATGTTTGCATATATAGGTTGCTAACTTTTATTTATTTTAAATAATTTTTAAAATACAAGTAATTTTAAAAGACCCTATTCACCCCCCTCTAGGGTGGTTCTTTAGTTAACAATTGGTATCAGAGTCTCGTCTCTTGATTTGGACTTAACAGTCTAAGAGGATCCTAAATGACAACCTCTGCTGGAACCACCATTTCTGAGGGACAATCCACCAATAGACCTCCTTTGCTTAGTGGAACAAATTATAACTATTCAAAAGTTAAAATGAAAATATACATACAAGTTGTAGACTATGAATTATGAAAAATAACTGTATGTGGTCCTAAAAGACCAATCAAAGTAATTGAAGGAACAACGATCTTAAAAGATGAATTAGAATGGAACGAAAATAACATAAGAGAAATGCAAAAAGAATTTAGGGCAATAAATTTGTTATATTGCTCATTAGATCCAAATAAATTTAATAGAATAACTCACGAAAGTACAAACCAAGTAAAATATTCTAAAATTAGCATGCTTGTACATGAATATGAACTGTTTAAAATGAATAGTGATAAAAATATTTCTAGCATGTTTACACGCTTTACTAATATTATAAAATCCTTCAAATCTCTTGGTAAGGTATATACTAACGCTAAAAATATAAGAAAAATCCTTAGATCTCTACCAAAAGATTAGGATGCAAAGATCACAGCTATCCAATAAGCTAAAAATCTCAACATGCTCGGCCTTGATGAACTCATGGGTTCGTTAATGACTCATGAGATAGTTATGAAATGAAGACTAGAGAAAGAGGTGCCAAAGACAAGAAGAGGAATAACACTAAAATGTTTGCAACCAGAATCACCCGACAAAGAAGATTCTGACGACGAGAATGATGACATAGCTCTTCTCAGCCAAAGATTCAATAAGTTTCTTAAAAGATCAAGAAACTTCAAGAGAAGACCATTCAAGAAGGACTCCAACAAAAGAGTGTCAAACAAGAATGATTCAACAAAAAGATACCCCCATATATGTTTCGAGTGTAACAAATTGGGATATTTCAAAACTGATTGTCCTTTGCTAAAGAAAGACAAACCCAAGAGGTTCAGCAAAAAGCCAATGAAGGTTACATGAGATGATTTAGACGCAAGTGAAGAAGAACCAGCATCAAGTGATGAAGAGATTGTAAATATCTGTCTCATGGAAAATGAAGAAGATGATAGTGACAATGAGGTAACTCTAAACTCATCTGACTATGATGAATTCAAGATGCATTCAATGAATTAATTAGTGAATTTGAAAATCTTAACATGAAAAACAAAAATCTTAAAAAGAATGTTTTAAATCTTTCAAAAGAACTTGAATAACTACAAATGTTGAATGAAACTTTAACTGCTGAAAGAAATATTTTTTCTTAAAATGATAGAATGATTGCTCTTGAAAAAGAAAATGAGTCATTAAAATTGAAAGCAAATGATTTATTTAAAACTATTACAAACTTTAAGAAAGGTGAAGATGAACTTAACAAACTATTAGGACAACAAAGATGCGTATATAACAAAGATGGTATAGGTTATGATGAATCAAATGACCAAAAATTTCTCAAAGATCTAACTAATTAGGAAATACCATGCTGTGAACATTGCGGAAGATTAGGTCATGTTAAAAAGAATTTTAAAGATAAAAACAAAATATGGATTTCTAAAAAATTACATCATACTAAAACTAACATTGATGAACCTAAGAAAAAGTGGGTACCAAAAGAAGCTGTATGATTTTTGTTTTGTAGGTATGCTTAAAGTCAACTCCACACAAGGACAAATGGTTCCTAGATAAGTGGATGCTCCCGACACATGATGGGCGATAAAAATAAATTTATCTCTATCACACCAAAGAATGAAGAACATGTAAATTTTGGTGACAACTCTAAGGGTAAAATTCTCAAAGTTGGTACCATTGGTAAGAATTTCTTCCTAGCAATTGAAAATGCTTTACTAGTAGATAGACTAAAACATAATCTGCTAAGTATTAGTCATCTTTATGATAAAGGTTACAAAGTTATTTTTGAAACTAATACATGTAGAGTAGAAAATGTACATGATAATAAGGTTCTTTTCGTTGGCCATAGAAATAAAAATGCATATACAATTAATTTTGATGATATTGAAACATAAAATGTAAAATGCTTAGCTATCATAAATGAAATCAGTTGATTGTGGCATAGAAGACTAGGACACGCTAGTATAGACTTAATTACGAAGTTATCTAATAATCAACTTGTAAAAGATCTTTCTAAAATTAAATTCATTAAAGATAAAATTTGTGATGCATGTCAATATGAAAAATAAAGTAAAATATCATTCAAAAAAAAGAACCACATATCAACAACTAGACCTTTACAAATGTTACACATGGGTCTTTTTGGTCCTACATCATTTTGCTAGTCCTCGAGCAAAACAAAATAAAAGACAAAAGAGAAAGAAAGAAACATCTTCTACTAACTTTTTTTTATTCACCGTGATCAATCATTAAGTATCAATAATAGAGTTAAACACTTTACATACCTGACGTACATAATTCAAGACACTGCC